>DF241836.1:0-11627 GCA_000507305.1 Breviolum minutum Mf 1.05b.01 | reverse complement strand
CATTTTTCTTTCAATCAGAATACTACAAGATGGCTGCGTAACCATGTACTTCGATACAAAGATTTGGCTATACCATTGCATTTACCCACAGCCAAACTACGGGAAGCTGCTTTCCCAACGATTCGACATCTTCTTCATAATCATCGACGAGCGGAAACATGGTGGAATCTTGAAAATGTTGACAACCTTCCTTGCTGTTGTGATTGGATTCGAAAACATAGCATCCAAGTTTCCCCTACCACTGACCATTTGGCTTGTGCTCTTGAAGATCTTTCAGTTCCCACACATCTCCGAATGTTCCAGTCAGCCAATGCGAATTCTACATATTTCTACAGCAAACGTCCATATTTTGAACTGTTTATACAGCGACTCACTTCGTGGACTCAACAACATGGCCTCCCGCCATTTACAGATGAGGAGGTTAACTCTTTTTTCGACGAACAATGGTCACTCCACATCCAAGAGTTGACAACTACTCCTAGATTCACATTTCGGAGTATCAAACACCTTCAACAATGGCTTCCTTCAGAAGCGATTCTTCATCATGGGGATCATGAGCAAGCAAAATTGACGGTTTTTTGTCCACATTTGTATTTTCAAGGGGCTTGGAATACATGGAATGATCCTGATTTGTTCCGTAGGCTACCTTTGACATATGATGAGGCTCAGAAAACCATTGAACGATCCATTCCCCTTAGAATTCAGACGAAATACAAATGGGCCATNATCCATTCCCCTTCGAATTCAGACGAAATACAAATGGGCCATCAATACCAAATCCGACCTGCCATATGGATTCGTTTTTCTGAAGAAGAAGAAACAATTCAAGAAAGGCCGTACCTTGATTTCTTACTTTCGAAGCCGATATGGAAGATTACTTCAGGTTACAGCTCGCACCATTGACTCCATGTTACTACAACTTTGGCCCCAAGCCATGGGTCAATTGGCCGTACCTCAGATTTGGCAAGCTGTTCACCGCTTCCTATCTGATACAAACCTGGATATCAACCTTCACGCAGTCAATGATGACCTAGTTGGCTTCTTTAATTCAGTACCACAAGATCGACTCCTTGATGCAGTCAATTCATTGATTTTGGAATGGAAACATCGCCACCCAGACTCTGTCCTTTCGGTTGACATGTCACAAAGGGGTAATCCACTCCAACTTTCCTATGTTGGTAAGATTCACAAGGCCCCAAAGAAGACCAAGGTGATCTTTCCGGACGATATCCTCACGATTGTACAGGGATCGTTGTCATGTCATATCTTTCAAGCCGTCAATGTTATTTGGCAACAGACTCGTGGGGCAGGCATAGGTTCCCAGATCAGCCCCTCACTGTCAAATCTTGCAGTTACTATTGTTGAACGCTCCTGGACCCAAGTTTTCAAAGAAGTGATTGATCCACCCGCTTTCCCGTTTTTGGCCATTCGATATGTTGACAACCGGTACATTTTGTTTCCGGAGGACAAAAAACATGAACCTGCCATACAAGTTTTGTCACAGGATGATTTTTATCAACATCCAGTTGAACTGGAGGAGGTCACTACCAATGAACTGTTGGGTTTTGTGGTTGATTCCAACCTCCGTACTGTGATATATAAACTTCCAGAACCGTGGCAAATTCGAGATTTTGCATCTGCAGGCAGTATTCGCCTCAGACTCTCTGGTTTACAATCACGATGCCACCTCATTTCCCGCTATTCTTATCCAAGTTCGGAAAGTCCAAATCGAATTCACTCATTGATTCTACTTTATGGAGCAAAAGGCTTCTCAATCCCAGACTGTTACAGAGCAATTCGGAAAATCCAAAAAGGTCTCTAGTACCGGCCATTGTGCCGTAGTGTGTGAGTCAAACTCTGTTCCAAAGAGAAGTAAGATTTAGTGATGAACGTTTTCATGATTTTCATGATCATCATGCAGGGGGACACAGGAAGCCCATAGAGCTGTGTCCAACGAAGCTCTCTATGGTGTCTTCAGGATATCAGGGCTGATCACCCTGACGTACCTGCATTTGTGAAACTGTTGACAAGCCGTTCTTCTACCGTGTTTCCCAGCATTAGGACCAGGAACCTTTCCCCACATACCATTTTCATTGCATCAGATTAGTTTTATTTAGAAGTTTCTTTTTTCAATTGTTTTAACCCGGAGTGAGCCAAGTTTTTTCAACTTTGGTTCTGTGCCTTAAATTACTCTTGACCGAGTATAAACTTTCACGCTGCTTTTTTCTACCAGCTTGAAATACATGGCTTATGGCAAGCTATAAACGGTCACTGTGATACACTTGTAACACAAGAAGGAATGTGAAAACAATGTATCCCGTCTTCGTGACTTATCAAGTGTGTGTGTAAGCCTTGTGAGAATCCATACATGTATGGTGGATGTATTTGACTAGATCTTATCCTTGGGTTTTGATGAGGTCATACAGCTAGATTGGATGATAAGTGTAGGGAGAATCATAATATTTGATCTTTATGTTCTGGTATATTATCCTGCAGGCTTTGCTGATAAGACTCAATTTGTATGTAGGGTCCTAAAGTGAACTTGACACATGTTACATGTCCCCACGACGTCTGGGCACCGCGGTGGTCACTGCAGTCCTTTGTGTGGAACTATTACACTCAGTGGGTCCAGAAACTCTATGGGGACGGGACTTGGGAAGTGGATCGATCGGATCGGATATGAGAGGTTTATATCGCGGTTTCAACCGTAGGATAGCTCTTGATTTTAGGATGTTCTACATTTTTTACAAACCGAAAAGAGATCAGAAATGGCTTTCACGACTATTTATTCTGCTTTTTTCAGTTGATATTATTGTTTACATGCTAAACAAATATACTGATAGTTGTTGAGAAATGGCGCATTCCCTGAAAACATGTCTCATTGGTCAGGCTCCACTTCAATGATTGTTTGGAAGGGTAGGTGATTGAATCAGTTCAAACGTGGCTATGTCCTATGAAGATCTCTATGAAGATCTATGAAACTTAATTCGTTTCATGAGTAAGTTGTGTTGCTGGCCATTCATATCTGGACATTTGTTTTGTGACCAAACGACCAAACGACCGGTTGGTAGTGATTGAGGGGACAGCTGTTCTACGTTGAATCTCTTTTCCCAAAGCTGCCTGACATGGATAAGCTGGACGACGTGACAATGCCATAGACATAGACATGAGTCCTTATGATGGTGTAAGACATGTTCATGTCCAAATCATTGAGATATTTGTTCTAAGCACCAGCCATTTACAGTCACATAATGAGACTTCAAAGAACCAGTGATGGTGATTCGTGATCAAACCAGTCACTCTGGACAATTTTCTTGATTTGGCCCAGTTGCAGAGTCCATTAGATCTTTATATGAATATTATATGTATTACATTGGTCTAGTGTTGGAGCTCATCGTTTGAGATCTTGTGCAGGGCATATTGCATTGTGGACATATCATGCATATCAGACCTCAGTCATTCAGTGATATCACCTCCTCTTTGCCACTTTCCAGAGAAAACAGGAGCAATCAAAGAAAGCCATGCCAAGCCAGAATGACAACCAGGTGAAAGTTGGATGGCAAGCAAGAGAAAGAAAGTGGTGCTGTGTTTCAGAGCAGACACAACAGAGTTTGCGTGTCCAAAGTACTTTGTCACGAGATACCCTTTTAGAAGCTGAAAAGCATATTCCAAACATCTCCAAAGATTCCAAGACACATTACTGTATCAGCTTTGACGTGTCATCCGAGACATGTGGTTATTATTTGTTCCGCGTAGGGGAAGAAGAAATGTTTTTTGAGGCTGAACAGCTGAACCATCAAAAATTGACATTAATTGACTTGACTTAGTATTATTTTTTCATGTTGTGCCAGGATGTTGGCTTCCCACAAAAAAACCCTGGAGGCTTCTGACAGTTGCATCCCCCAGCTCCGTTTGCCACAGGCGCAACAAGCGCAACAAGCGCAACAAGCGCAGCAAGCGCAGCAAGCCCAGGAGGCTCAGGCTTTGGCACGACAAGCTCCACAGGATCGGCTCTAACAGGGTCAGCAGTTTGATCTTTCTGAGCAGAGTTTTTTTTGTTTTTGGTAGCATTGGGAACCAACAAAAGTGATTTTGATGTTTGATTTTACCGTTTTTTCAAATGAGTTTTCCTGGGGGGTTAGTGAATTCTAATTTTGCCCAGATGGTTGCGCTACTGAATTGCCTTGGTGGGTTGAAGGAGTTCTATCAATCCTGTTGATGTATGCTTTCAATTTTTGCCTCCTAGGCTTGAAGATTGAAGAAATACTCAAGACAACAAGTAAAGTGTCAACATGTTGATCTTTAAAGTCTGTACGTTTTCCAAAAACTTTTCAATGTTACAACTACTATAAACATCTCTCTATAAACTATATAAACATCTCTAACCTTCAATGAGGAAGCTTGATCTAATCACTTAGATATGATGAGATGAGATAACTCTTATTCCTTGCCATTTGCCAAGCCCGCAGGAGTCCTCCAATTCCAGTCTTCTCAGTGGCTCATTGGGAGGATTTTCCGGGAAGCTGTGGGCTTTGGAGGGTTTGTAAGCTGAATATGTTTGGATGGAAGAAATCCCAAACAACCACCTGGGATGTATAAAACCCTGTAAATAATGGGATATTCACCATATCAACTGGTGCAGGATTTTTTTCCATCCACAGTATTTTTGATGGACAAAATCTAACTAAACAGTTCAGATAGTTGAAACACAGTATGATGGATATGTGGATTGAGATATTTTCCCATTTCAACTGGTGCAGGAATTTGTGCATCAGCATTCTATTTAGCCATATTCGTCCAAGTTGGTTCCTCGTCCAACTCCGCGCTACGTGAGGGCCTCCTATCTATTAAAACACCCTCAATATAGAGCCAAATTTGAGCAGATGGGTTTGCAGCATTCCCTGGATGCATTTCTACTCTCAAGATGACATGGATGTGATTGACAGATGAGTGGCTGGATGTGTTTTCGGCACCTTGGGACACCCTTGTAGGGTCTAGGTTTCTCTTGGGTTCGATGTTGTTCAAGGAGAGAGATGATGTTTTGTCCTTGCTCTATCTAAACACCTTCAGGGCAATATTATTGTCATACGGTTGACACAGACTCACAGGCGGGTTTGCAATATGAAGAATTACTATTGCAGAACGATTATGAGGCTGGTAATGTATTATGGCTGATCAACCAACCCCGCCAAACCTACCCCGCGCAGAAATATGGCCTTATTAAGAGCTTATGAACCATTGGTTTCCCTTGATAAGGCCTTATTAAACCCTTTTTTCTGGCGGTGGTACGTTCGGGGGGGATAGGCTGACCAGCCATGAATATATGTGTGCCTGCGTTCTTTTTCAACAAGAGCCGACAAAGCTACTGTTCGACCAGAACCTATCTATGACGTTTATAACCAACCAACCCACCTATCGGTCATTTTTGGTTGAAGATAACAGCACCATCCAGCACTAACTCCCAAGGTTTTATCTGAAAAAACAACATTGCCTTTTTTGTGATTGGAAACTTTGTGAATTGCAAAGCCGCACAAACCATCATTTCTTGGGGCAAACCATCTCTCCATGGTCGATTTCCATTGGTGTCAACGACTCTCGACCTGTCACAGGATCTTCTGCAGGATTGCTGAGTGGCCAACTCGGAGGCGGTTTTTGTGAGCAAATCGCGAGGATGCTTCGTGGATGCTATTAACTATAGGTGGTGGTTTTTTCAAATATTTGTTATTTTTTTTACCCCTACCTACCTGGGGAAATGATCTAATTTTGACTAAAAGGTTTTTCAAATGGGTCGATCGAAACCACCAACTAGATAAAGATGAATTAATATATGATGGAACTGATGAACGACCTTTGGCATTACACAAGATTACACGAAGACTTGTCTTAAATAATGATTTTACAATAGAAGACGCTTCACAAATGAAGGGAATGAAATGTTTGACTGCCAAAAGTTGGTACTGTACAACTCAAGTTGGCCCCTTTGGAATGTTTTTTCGATATACATATATTGAGAAGGATGGCTGACTTAAACAACGCATAGTGCATCTATGATAGCAATGCGGTCTTCTGAAACGTTGGAAATTAATGTTGTTCTGATATTTACTTCAGGTAACTACACATGCCCGCTTCTCACCCTGGAACAGCAATGTGACGCTCACAACTTCACGATAGCTACTGGAAGCTGTTCAAACACTTTTGGGAACGATATTGAGGTGTTTCAGCCATTACCTCCGAGCTTATCAAGTGTGTAATCATTGAAGATTCATAAGGACTTTCCCCACGATATAGTTCAACACATTCCCTCTATATACTGTTGCTGGTGGAATCCTTTGCCATTCTTTGAGCAGATGCACCTCAAAACAAGCGATGGCCCCATCTCCATGGACGCACTTGTTATACACACTTTTGTATATACACATATATATATATATATATATATTCAAATATCTAGAATTTGACCTGCTCAAAGCCAAGTGTTTGACCCAGATGTTGCATATCAAAACATCTACTTGCATAGCCATGCATCTTCCCGACATCTCCATCCACCCAAAATGGGAATCGTTTCTCCAGGAAGTTCCCCAGGACTATTGAGTGGTAATCTGGGTGGTTCCTCAGTCGGCGGCCTGTCTGCCCGGCAGGCCCCAGGGGTTGTGGTAGCTGTTTGCAGGAGGGGTTTTGAATCCTGTTTATATCCACATGATTCCACCCACATATTTATTGTATATGCATACAACTACGTACATCTATTCTTAATCAGACAAAAACATGTGCAAATTATATATGTATTAGTAAACAGACAGGGAGATGAGAGATGTGTGGGTTTGCTTGGGGGTAGCAAAATTAGGGCCCAAAAGAATTGAACAGGAAAGCAGCGGATTTGACATACAGGGTCATTCCCCAGCATAGGCGATGGCAAAGTTCAATTGATTAGATTGGTGCATGGTGATAAGCGTAGTGACTGTTGGTTCCAAAAAACATGGTTTTGTGTTTGATTCTGGCGGTCCCCTTTGAATGGTCGATTCAAAGAAGAATCCCCTGAGATGGGGGAGCAAAGGAGCTGCGTGAAAGTCCCAATCACTTTGTATGGAAATTGCATTGGACAAACGCTGATGTTAAATCAGTCATAGAATGGTATATATGTATGTACATATATATATATTTATTTATTCAAATGCAATTATATATTTCCAGAGACTAGGGTCGTTGAAAGCAACTCTTGGCTTCTTGGCTTGATGTGGGGCAGTCATTGACCACATTGATGAGTTTGCCCGTAGCTTTTGTACCTATATGTTGTTTTCTAATTTCATATAATATGTCATATTGTTCATGAAGTTCCAGTTTTCTTTTTTCTGGGGTTTTACTGTTCGGTTGCTGACGGCCCCTTTCAGCATTTGTTGGAATGTTTGTGGACTTGCTGGCAGGATGCTGGCCAGTTTGGAGGCCTCACAGGGCAGGGATTGGCAATGGGAAAGACATGAAATTCTAGGTCTTTGGTATAACATAGCAGTTTAAGAACAGCATGAGGTCAGGATGAATCAACTGTGGAGTTTGTTTGATTTCTGAAGTTTCAAAGATGCCGGGTGAATGGAAATAACATGGACATTGCTGAATTGACTGAGTTGTTTTCATGGAAGTAACCACACTGTCCCAACATTGATATCCTGCTTGCTTCAGGGTTTTTTTGTAAAGACTATGTGTCTATGTTTCTAACAAGGTTGTCACTCACTTCCTTTTTGCGCAAGACATTTGCTGCATGAATCCATGAACGTGTGCAAGACGAGCTAGTACGACAGTCCTTGTGTCTCCAAATCCCACTCTGTTGACCTGAGAGACAGGTGCTGGTGGCATGAACTCAGCTCAGGCGAAGTTGTTGGATGAGAGAAACCATACGTTTGCGGGTGTGTGTGTGTGTGTGTGTTTCTTTTTTCGAGTGTTTGAATGTTCTCCTAGATTCTAAATTCTAACGGTTGGAAAGGATAACAGGTATAGAAGATCTTTGAAGTGACATTTCTCATCATGAGATAGGTTCTTAATCATGATCAAAGCTCTTATATTATATCTATATTATGATGATGTATGAGTCGATACTTTTATAAACAAAGGCAGAAAGAGTGTGACCAGATGTGATATGAAAGGAATATACTGGAATCTACGTGGGTTGTTTGGGGGTTAGTCCTTTTCATATGATTCCTTTCTAGAGACCTTTGTTGTCAGCGTTCCACCTTCGTCACGCCTGGTGTTCAAGGGCATTTTGTGTTGGAAACCGGGTATCCGCAGAGACTTGACCTGAACCGTTTGATCCTGTCAATGGCTGGATTGGTCGCGATGTTCTTGAAGTGTGGCTTGTGGCATGGCGATGACATTGGATGGGGACGATGTTGTTTACGGAAAGGGATTTCCAAGCACTCCAAATTGATGTAATGGTCCGTGCCGCAGATGTTTTTTATTGAAGGTATGTTTGACCGGTTGACATCTATCGGGATTTCAGCAAAGCTGTTGCTGCGGGATCTGTGAATGCGTTGTGCCAAACCAACGATGTGAATGGTGGATACTTGCCATTTTCGTTTGACGGCCAACTTGCCAAAATTGGTTACTGGCTTGATATGGCTAGATAGTAGCAGAGTCTCCTCCAATGAAGAATTCTTCCACAAAGTTCCAGCCACTGTTGCATATGCTGCTAGCACCAATGGCACAAAACAAAGCACTCTGAAGGTGCTTTTCTTTACTTGCCTCATTCAGACAGTGGAGACTAACTATGTCGTCATGTGACAAAAAACATGCATTTTTCCTAGATGTTCAAAGACTGGGTTGACCTTTTTAGAACATGCTATGAGGAAATCCATACTTGTTTATTTTTGCTCCTTTGTTAGATTTCTCTAAGAAAACCCTGTTTTTGTTGACAATATCTTTGGCTCCTATCACTCCAAGTCTCTTAAGTCTCTTTGTCCCCGAACACCAAGGGGAATGGTAGCGGTGATGGGAATCCCAGCCGATGAACTGGAGAAACCACACCGATGGGTCCAAGCTGAACAATGCACTTTTGTCAATCCTCCTGTTGTGCCTGGGTTGAGGGTCCCGGGTGGACATGTTGACCCTTTGATGTTTTTTGCTTGACAGTTTGGCAGTTTGGTTTTTTGTGTAGGAAACCAATGCAGATGTAAATATGAACTGAGTTCGATGAGTCCACGTGGATATTGTATCCAGGTTGCGGGGGCGGGACCCTAACCAGTGTAATGAACCCGTTGAATGAACGGATCTGAAAAAATCCGTAGAATTTGGCTGAATTTTTCAGGGACATCCCACAACGTCAGCCCAAAACGTGGTTTAGTTACAGTTAGTAGAGAACAATTAATTTCCTTACTTTGGTTGTTTTTTTCCTGGTTGGTGTATTATTCCAGCCCAGATACATATGCAAAGGGAAAATATCATGCAACAACTTGGCAGGAGGGCCGGGGAGGCCCTTGGACAGTTGACTTCCCCTATAGGAGAACTTTTTTGAATCCTCACTTCTTAGGGTCCTCGGATGTTAGATATCTCAGTTCTTGAATTCCCAGGTCCCATATTACTGGGATCCTACTTGCCACCGCAACACCGTATCTTTGGGTTGCTGGGCTGTGACTCGGCTTTGGTTACTAATTGATTCATCAATTTCCCTGGGAAATGGATGGAAATGGTGCAACACCTGATTTTATGCTTGTTTCCTTCTAAGTTTGCTTGAACTGTATAAAGTTATTTGACCCAATTCTTTTGCGGCCCACTATATTTTTCCGATCAACCCACAAATGGCACACAATGGAGAGAAGCATGATACAGAATTAAAAAGATAAGGAACATCATCTTGAATCCAATTATAGATTTTGTGATAGCAAGGTTTGGGCTACTTGAGGAGGTGTTCAACTGTGTTCAAGAGTCACTAGTTAATGATGTGTGCATTGACCGAGGATTCTTGCAGATGCACGAGTCTTCAATTTCAATACTGTATATGTTGATGTATTTTGCACATGTAACCAGTAACTAGTGCTTTGCTATTAGCTCCTAATGCAACAAGTATAGTCTAAGTATGTCGAAGTCCAGTATAAATTTATTTAGATTTGATGAAGTGGAACAGTGTAATCAATGCAACTCCCAGAAATAAAACAATTATTGGAAGTTGCGGAAGAAACATCTCAGAGATATTTTCGCCGACTCATGTTGAATCAACAAAATCCCAGGATGGAGTTCACACTGAGTGCCGTTTCTGCGGGGAAGAGCCCTATACCGGAATCCACTGTCCTACTGACGCCATCGTGCCATCCCGAAAGAAATGCCAGTTCGACAACCCACCCATTCACACCTACTACTGGGAGCCCGAGTGCGCGAATGGTTCCTTGGTCCAGCAGTGGAAGTTTGGTAGTGAGAGACATTTCATGAGTCGGTAAGAAAGGAAGATAGATCTGCTGGACCCACAGGAGGCACCATATGATCTCGGGAAATGAGTTGGTGGCACAGATGTCAACATCATGTCATGTCCATCCCTCTGGGTGGCTGGTAGTTCATTGCATTTCCAGCACTTGCAAGATTCATGTGGTTTTGAACCCATGATGGTAGAATATCTCAAAATTATCCAGATGTGAGTTCATGTACATCCTCTTATGCCACTGTTGTTTTTCCCTTGATTTATTGAAGATCATCTCTTTGTAAAGGAAAGGACCCTGAACCTGTGGCCGTTGTGGCACCCTCCGAGCCTAGGCACTTTGGGTTGCTTGGCGGATGGCAAGAACTGGGGATGTCGTTGGTGTGGCTTCGGTGAATACGCCAATGTGACATGTCCATCTTCAACCTGTACATTTGACAACGAGCCTGTGACACCCTACTATTGGGACACTTGGACTTTGAAAACATCAAAACTCGAAAAACAGAGTAAGAGTGGTGTCTTAAGAGAAACCTGGGTTGCCAATGACTACTGTAAATTGTACCCCCAGTCTTCATTGAGAAAAAACTAAATGGGTTGACAATGGTGTCATATGTGGCTGATTTCAAGGGCAAAGCAGTTGCAATGACTCATCCGACCTGTCCAGGATTCTTTGTGTGAGATGGGCATGCTTGGATGTAACTCGCTGGCATAGGGTTGGTAGCGGTTGGTAGTGAAGCTAGGTCCGGATGTTTTGGTCGCCCCATGATGAGGTGAGAATCTTCAACAAAAATTGACTTGATTGATGGAAATAGACTCCGCGGAACAGTGAGCACTGACAAATTACCAGCCAGAAGTGAACAGAAGAATCACATTACAGTTTTAGAAGCGTTATAAAAGGAGACTCTGACAAAATCAAGGGATTGATTACAATTGTGTAAGTGATTCACCGTGTAGATATGCACAGAGATTGATATGTTCAATCACAGCAGGACATGCATCACGGTTCTTTTTCAACATGGATACAGCAAGGTTAGGTCTATTTACAGAACAATGAACATGTTGTTGAGGACAACGGGTGATATGCAAATGTGATGGGCATCATAGATGAGTTATGATGAGTTGTTTTCTGGTTTTTCATTTGGAACATGTGTTTGCTTCAATTGTTTTGAATCTTCTTCGCGCAACAGTCAACAGTTCTTGCATTCTTCATCTCATCAAGAAGTTCAATTTTCGC
>DF241835.1:99969-117559 GCA_000507305.1 Breviolum minutum Mf 1.05b.01 | reverse complement strand
GTTCAGGCCCATCATGACTGTTCCACAAAGGCTGTCTTTCTCTGCACAGCTGACAAACTGCAATGTTGGCCCATGCTGGCACGTAAAAGCACATATTGGTTGATATTGGTGTATGTTGGCATTCAGCCTTCTCCACCTTTCATTCATTGGGGTCATAGCTTCAGTCGTTCAATCAAGTTCTTGATATCAAGTTCTTTCATTTGAAAATAGGGATTGGGCTGGCTTTGGGCAAATCTTGGCCGTTGCTTGCCAAGCGATGGTAAAACACTCGTGTCCAGTGTCTACCTTTGCCTATTGTCGTTGGAAGTCTTTCCTAGGCAAACCTGCATAAATCACCTTCGGCGAAAACAAGGATGCAAACTCATCGATCAAATTTAGACTGAAAACTGTATAACACTTCTTTTGCGTCAGCCTTGGGAGGGGCTTGTGCCATGAGAACGAACACCATGGCATTGATCCAAACATCTTAACTTCAGGCCATCATGACTGTTCCACAAAGACTATCTATCTCTGCGCAGCTGTCAAACTGCAATCTTGCCACATGTTGGCACATTAAACTCATCATACTGGGCCTTCTCCACCTTTCAATCGGCATCAATTTGAGCCTGCATAAATCACCTTCGGCGAAAACAAGGATGCAAACTCATCGATCAATTTTAGACTGTACAACACTTCGTTTGCGCCAGCCTTGGGAGGAGCTTGTGCCATGGGAAGGAACACCATGGCATTGATCCAAACATCTTAACTTCAGGCCTTCATGACTGTTCCACAAAGACTATGTATCTCTGCGCAGCTGTCAAACTTCAATCTTGCCACATGAGTGGCTTTCAAAACCTCTATTAACTCTTAAGTGAGACCATCCAACATTTGAGATGTCCCTTCGCTTTTTGAACTTTCGGGTTTTTTTGGGGATCATGGGGTATCGCTCTGGAATTCTTCGTCTGGAATTCTTGGCGTTCTTGTCTGCGATCAGAATTGAGAAAACGATTGAAAAAGACGGGAATCGGGAATCGGGCATCGCTTTTGAGATTTCCCATCGCTTTACAGGGTTTTGGCATCTGATGACCGGCGATATAATGAATCAAACATTGGAGGTTTTAACGGATGCTCACATGTTGGCACAGTGAACTCAGCATACTGGGTTTTCTCCACCTTCGAAATGCACGGCTAATCTAGTAAATAGAATGTGCCTCTCCAATTCTGATTTCGAAGTTCAATCTGCAGGCTATAATTCTGAGCAAAGTCCCACAAACTGGGAATCAATCCATGGCAAGGACCCCAGCATTTTTTGCGGGGCGTCTTCGCGCATCTCCATTGCGCTCGATGATAAAACCCAAAATGCGAAATCCAAGATTGTGGGTTGACATAAGAGACTTTGTACGAATCCTCTGGATACAAAATGTTTTTTCAAAGATTCAGAGAAGTTGCTATCAACACAATTACAATTTCTTTGGGACCAAGGCGCAAAACGGCGTGAACTATGAGATGTTCCAGACTGATTTCGCAGTGTGAATTTCAGGTGTGTCAGGTGATGTCACCACAAAACCGTCTTGTATCTAACACGCATATATTGTAGAAATGAAAAATATACATGTGAATATACATAAAGTAAAAATATAAATATAGATATAAATAAATATACCTTCTTTCGAGATGTTTTATGGCAGGTGAAATGTCCAAAATCATCCACCAAACAGATGTTAAATGCAAATGGTATGATTCTGACGCCGCAAGCCTGACAAAGATCAAAGAGTTTCGTTTATCAGCCATCGTTCCTTCAAATCAAATCAAGTAAAGCTGATAGAAATGAAATGAATTGATGTGAAAAAACACGTGTTCTTCACCAAAATCATACCTTGAATCGCTGTCTGAGTCTTGATGCAGCAACGGCCTGCAGAAAAGTATCTGGTCATATCTGGTCTTTTCTACGATTTGGTGTGGAGCGTAGATGTTCCAACACTGTGGCAAAGCCGAAAAGTTTCAAAGGATCATTCTGATACGTTCTGTGATACTTCATAATGCTGGCTTTTGACATCTTTTGACCATACAGCCACTTCCTTTGATTTGTGAGGAAAGATCACGCAAGTCTTTAAATGACAGTGGGTCTTGCGCCGGTCTTGATGATTGGACATCCTTCACTAGAGATGCAAAGCTCATTCGAAGCGGTCCATTCATTTTGAACAGCAAAATTCAATTTCAGATAAACAGATAGGTAGATCGATAGAGATAGAGATAGAGATAGAGATAGAGATAGAGATAGAGATAGAGATAGAGATAGAGATAGAGAGAGAGAGAGAGAGAGAGATAGAGAGAGAGAGAGGGACAGAGATAGAGATAGAGATAGAGATAGAGATAGAGATAGAGAGAGAGAGAGAGATAGAGATAGAGAGAGAGAGAGGGACAGAGATAGAGATAGAGATAGAGATAGAGATAAAGATAGAGATAGAGATAGAGATAGAGAGAGATAGGTAGAGAAATGGATAGATAGATAGGTAGATGGAAAGATAGATAGTTAGGTAGAGAAATGGATAGATAGATAGATAGATAGCTAGAGAAATGGATAGATAGATAGATAGATAGATAGATAGAAAGATAGAAAGATAGATAGATAGATAGATAGACAGAAAGATAGATAGATAGATAGATAGATAGCTAGAGAAATGGATAGATAGATAGATAGATAGAAAGATAGATAGATAGATAGACAGATAGACAGATAGATAGATAGATAGATAGACAGATAGATAGATATGTTAAAAACAACCGTATAAACAATATATGTGAAACCTGGTGTACACAACTGTGTACAATGTGATCACTGCAGGGCCCTTGGGTCAAGCTAACTGAGAGGCAATTGCCCAGAGTACAAAAGGTGCTGAGAGACATACAATACAACGTGTACAAGTCCAGTTGATTTTTACATGGTAGCAAAGCAAACAATCCTGGTTCGACAATCCAGGTGAGATACAAACAATACCACTGCGCACACGCACGTACAACAGTACGCACCTACTTGAGAAGAGTAGGAAACAACAATGGCAACATCAAGCACAGCAAATGGAGAACAACAAGCAGAAGGTACAATAGCACAAGGACTGATCAACATGCACAGGTACAAAATGCAACCACCGGTACCTTCGAGGAATGGAAATACAAGTTCCAGGCGTACATGGGACTGATGGACAATGCGCTACCACAATTGTTAGAGAATACAGAAAACTCCACAACAGTTATCAAAGATGCAGATCTTGTAGCAGCAGCTTCAACAACAGATGAAGCAAACAAATGGATACAACTATCGACAGACTTAAGGTACATCCTAATCAACATGTGCTCAGGAGCAGCAGCAACATTTACGCAGACAACATCAGACAAGCAATGGCTTTGAGATCTACAGACAACTATGCATACGGTTCTCAATACCAGTGGGAACAAGGTCAATAGGATACCTAACAAGACTACTCACAAGCCCACCTTCGACATGAACAACTTTTAGGAGACATTTTCACAATGGGAATTTGAGCTCAACAAGTATGAACGAGACAATGGACAAGCTCTTGCAGAATCAGTGAAAATAGCAGTCATCCTCAATGAGACAAAAGGGCCATTACAACAACACCTTCAGCTCTTAGCTGGACAAACACCAAACTACAATCAAGTCAGAACAACAATCATGGAGTACTACAGAGCGACAACAGCATTCAACAAGTTGAAACAACAGACATCCTCAAGTATAGGAACAAATCTAGGTGGAGGAGCAGCACCAATGGACATTTCAGCAGTCAAAGGCAAAGGATACAAAGGGTACAAAGGAAAAAGGAAAATACAAAGGTAAAGGCAAAGGAAAAGGAAAGAGCTACGGTGGATACAAGGGCAAAGGAAAAGGCAACAAAGGTTACAACAATGGAAAAGGTCCAGTTGGACAAGGCAATCCTTTTGGATACAAAGGACAGCAACAGAACAAAGGCAAAGGGAAAGGACACAAAGGAAAGCATGCGCAAGATGTATGCTACAGGTGTGGACAACCAGGACACATCGCGAAAAATTGTAGGGTGTCAGTCTACAATTACGGAGAAACACCACAAGCAGCAGCAGAACAATATGACATGCAACAATGGTACGATGATCATATTCGTATGATGGACATTGGTGGAACAAAAGCACTGGACAACACGGACAAAATGGACACCAACATGTACAACAACTTGCACTACCAGCACCACAAATGACAACGTCATCAGACAATGGACCACCAATCCAGATCGTATCTGGAATACAATGTCAAGAACCAATTATGATTGCACACATCCACGACAGCAACAATGAACAACAAACAAAATACATTGACACTATGGTAGACAGTGGAGCAGCAACACATGTATGCCCCTGGTGGTTTGCAAGGGAGTTTAAAATACAACCCTTAGCACCAGAAAATGGACCACAATTACGAACAGTGACCATCAATGAGATCAAGCTCTACGGATACAAATGGGTATACATGCACAATGTAGAAGGACAAGCAATCGTCATACCATTCTATGTGCGTGACATACATCAACCAATAGTTTCCGTATCAAGATTGGAAGAACAAGGCTTTGTCCTCACATTCAATGAAGAACAAAGAAAGATTACACACCCAAAAGGCTTCAATACAACATTGATCAAAGATCAAAGCCTATACTATCTCAGAACAACAGTCATTCCAATCCCAGCAAACTATCAACTACAGATACAACAAACTGCAGAAGGAACAATAGCAATAATAGCACCAACTACATTGACACCACAAGGTCCAGAACCAATCCTAGGAGGAAACAATGATTTCTGGACGTACAACAATGAAGGATATCTAGCACGAGTTCACAAGACAAGGAAAGCACTATGCCTTCCATACAAGACGTGTCCAATACCAGTCGACAAGTTGGAGAATTACAGAAGGACAATAGTGAGAAGGCCTGACAAGAACAATGAGGACTTTGAAGAACAATTTCTGACAAGAACAAGCAACAAAAGAGAGTTCTACAAGGACAAGCTTGGACAGGAGAAACATGGTTCAAGCTGAATCCTGGCACAAAAGTGCCAACAACAACAACAGCAGCAGCAGCAGCAACAACAACAACAACAACAACACCACCACCACACACCACACAACACACAANACACACACAACAACAACAACAACAACAACAACAACAACAACAACAACAACAACAACAACAACAACAACAACAACAACAACAACCACGACGACGACGACGACGACGACAACAACAACAACAACAACAACAACAGCAACAACAACAACAACAACTACAACTACAACTACAACTACTACAACAACTACAACAACAACAACAACAACTACAACAACTACAACAACAACAACTACAACAACTACAACAACAACAACAACAACAACAACAACAACAACAGTTGCAACAGAGAAGAATGACAACAACAACAGCAGTTGCAACAGAGAAGAATGACAAGCAAACAACAGACAACAAGCAGGATTCTATGAGCTCTTCTAGCAAACAACAAGCAGACATGAAGCAAACAACGTTTAGACCAACACACAGGCTTACAGCAAAGGCTCCAGCAAGTACACAACTACTACCTACAAGCAAGTCAACGTCATTGCCAGCACCATCAACAATGGACAAGACAGAAGACTACTGGATACAAGAAGGACATATGTGGAAACGAGTCCACATACAACCACGCAATGAGCTATACATACCACAGCAGACACAATATGGACCTGACATTACAAAGCTCACACCTGATCGATCTACATTCATGTATCCACAAGATGGAACAAGGATGACAAGGTTTGATGATCAACGGACATCACAAGCAAGGAGAATGACAGACAAGACATGGACAGGTTCGACAAACTTTGAAGAACAAACAACATACAAAGATGAGTACATCACAGATGACGAGGACAATCAACAAGCAGCATTGCCTACAAAAGGCATTAAGGCACCACAACAGCCTAGAGAACAAGAGCGCAGAGAACACAATTTGACACATCTACCTTACAGATCATGGTGTTCAATCTGCGTGGAAAGCAAAAGGCAGAGCAAACATCCAACACAGAAGACAAGCACAGTGCCAGTCATACAATGTGACTTTGCATACGTCAAAGGCATACATGACAAACAAGTCATACCAGTACTTACAGCAATTGACGTCGAGACAGGCATGAGCATGGCAACAATGGTGCAAGACAAACAAAGACAATTTACATACTTGACACAACGCCTACAAACATTTCTCACTGAGTGTGGAAGAACACAACCCATTTCGGCACCAACAATTCTACAATCAGACCAAGAGGAATACCGCGTGTCATTGCTGAAGACAACAGCAAGAACAATTGGAAGCAACATTGCAGTACGACAATCACCAGCATACAGTTCACAATCACAAGGAAGCATTGAGAGGTTCCACAGAACACTCTTCAATCAAGTGAGAACACTCACTGCACAATTGAAAAACAATTACAAGCTCAACATCATTAGCATCAATCACCCAATCATGCCATGGGTGATAAGACATGCTGCCTACTTGCTCAATAGGTATGCAATCCACAATGATGGCAAAACTTCCTACTTCAGGAGGTGGAACAAAGAGCACAAGACACCACTATGCGAGTTTGGAGAAACAATACAATACATGGTAGCACATCACAAGAAGATGCCAAAACTCGAGTCAAGATTCTACAAAGGAATCTGGCTAGGCAAAGATACAATGACAAGCGAGTCAATCACTGGCATCTCAGGCAAGATCACAAGAACAAGAACAATCAGAAGACAAATTGAGCCAGAGAAATACGACAGACAATTGATGGACATCATCAATGCGCCACCATGGACACCAGTGACACCAACAGAAGCATTACAACCAGCAATGTTGATACCAGCAAATACAACAAGGTCAGCACAGCAAGCAACAACAGAGACACAAACAACAGTTGAAACAACACAGCAACAAACACAAACAGCAGAAGCAAGTACATCGCATCATCAGCAGACAACTGCATCACAACAGCAGCAGACAATTGTTGACCTACCAATGGCAACAGCACCAACGAGTCCAACAAGAAGACAACCACTGCCAATGCCAAAGAGAGAACAACCAGATGAGATTACACAAGGCAGTGAACCAAAGCAACAAAGGACAACAGAGCAGCAGCAGCCAATACAAAGACCTGAACAAGTAGAACCACCGACAACAAGGATGAGGATAAATGCAATTCAGGTGACTACAAAGAGAGGTGAAACAATCACCACTACAACATGTGAGGATGAACAAGAAGTAGAACTAGAAAGAATACTACTGGAACCAATGGTCCACAACACAGAGGGACTTGACAAGAAGAAAACAATAGAAGGAATGAAGCATGAGGTCGAACAAATGAAGAAACAAGGTGTTTACTCGGAGGTAAACATCAATGATCTCACACCAGAACAACAAGCGACAATCATAGAATCAAGATGGGTGTTGAGAGACAAAGGAGACAAAGTAAGAGCAAGAATAGTAGCAAAAGGATACACTGAACAAATCGAAGATGCAGACACAATTTACGCAAGTACACCAATCTTTGGCATACTTCGTATCCTTCTCACAATGGCAATGGCCAAACAATGGACAGTCAAAGCAGGTGACATTTCAGTAGCATTTCTACACGCCAATGCTGCAACAAAAGACGTGGCCCCCACAAGAGTTCTACAACGACTCTTGGCAAACAGTATGGCGACTACACAAAGCAATGTATGGACTAAGAAGTTCACCATCAGCATGGCAAAATCACCTAGCACAAATCCTACAAGACCTGAACATGACAAGACTGAAAAGCGAGCCAAACGTATACAAAACAAGCAATGGAGCAGCATACATGCTTGTTTACGTTGACGATTTACTATTTATTGGACACGACAACATCGTCAATGACCTTTTCTCAGCAATTCAGAAACAACTGATGTTAAGACCTACAGGCGAACTGTCAATGGAACAAACAATCTCCTTTCTCGGGAGAGATATCACAAACAAAGGTGACCATTACGAAATCAGCCTAAGCAAAGGGTACACAGCAACAATGTTGGAAGAAGCAGGCATGACAACATGCAAAGCAGCAACGACTCCAGGGACGGCAGCAAACAAGACAAGCAACGACGACAATGACAACATACCTGTCGACAAGGAAGAACATGCACTGTACCGACGAATCGTCGGGAAGCTACAATGGATGACATATACAAGACCGGACCTGAGCTTTGCAACAAAGGAATTAGCACGTTCCTTACAACAACCAACATACTTGGACATGAAGAAAATGAAGCATACACTACGGTATCTACAAGGAACAAAGGACTACAAGTTCATACTGCACCCGACGACAATTCCGGGAGACAAAGACATACCAATACTCGACGTTTACGTCGATGCCGGTTGGGCAGGCTGCACAACAACAAGGAAATCCCCAACAGGATTCGCAATCAAATACCTTGGAGCAACAATCCATTTCGGATCAAGAACACAAGCAATCGTAGCACTGTCAAGTGCGGAATCGGAATTATACTCAATTGGAACAGGAGCACAAGAAGCACTACACATCCGCAATTTCCTAATGGAGACAATACTGAAAAGCAAATTACAAATTCGAATCCACACGGACTCAACAAGCGGAAAGAGCATTGCAACAAGAATAGGATCGTCAAAGAAAGCAAAACACATTGACTTGAAGTACCTTTTCATACAGCAATTGGTACACAACGGCATACTATCAGTGCACAAGATCGGTACCTTGGACAACATTGCAGACATATTCACCAAATATGTCACGGCAGAAATTCTCAACAAGCACCTGTACAACGTTGGGTTTTTGAGCCCCAACAACAACTAGCACAAACAGTCGCGACGGTTTCACAAGCTAGCAAGCAAACAGTTTCACATCCACACCAACAAGCGCGATGCGTGTACAATACATACATCCGTAGTTGACGCCATGGTATCACAATCCTATATGGATACAATATCTACTTTGACAATACGTCGATTTACTGGATGACGGTGACAATGAATGTCGCAATTTCGTTTGTCTGCATGAAGTTTGAACAATTTGGTTTTCACAATTTTTCCTGCACAAGAAGTGTACAAGAAGCGAAGTTTTCAACAATGGTTGGAAAGAGACAATTTTTGAATGAAACAATTTTTGCTGCATGAATCGAGTGTTTGAACACATTTTTTTTCTTTGTTTCCGCAGCATTTTCGGAAAGAATACAATTGTGGAGACAATCACGTACCTTCTGTGCCTACAAAGTGAACAATGGCCGCCGTGGAAGTGCCAGATTACAATGCACTTCAGCTCCTTTGTTCGGGATCCTCAATCTCGTTGTGGAATAATCGCACCAAGGTGTACAACGTTCCTGACAATGAGCTGAACCAGCGGATTGTCCTCCCAGACAATTGCCAACAATCAGCAAGTCTGTTCGACAATGACAAGATGTACTGGTTCACGGTGATGACAAAGGAGGAGTACAATACAATTGTGGTGGATGGCATCCCACATTTTTTCCCTGGCAATCTCCGCAAAAAATGCGGCTGGGAACAATTGGTGTTCCTGCCGTCGGTTGAAGAGGCCGTATGCTTTGCGGCATACCATATGTCGCAGAGACATATGTCGGCTACAATGGAAACAATGGTGATTGGGTTCGAGCCACAAGCAGTGGTCCTCGCATACAATGTGGGACAACAACAGGTCAATCATTTCCAAAGGGGACAAAGCGTCCAATTCCTACAAGTGCTGTCCCCGCACAAGTACAAGTTGTCCAATATGGAGAAGGACAATTTGCGAGTGATGAGCATGGACTACAACCCGGCCAACAAGTTTGTCACCTACAATTGGAACAATGATTTCCTGTGGTACTACGGCCACACGTTGCACATTACAACGTTGTTGAAACAATGGGTGACCTACAATGATGAAGAAAAGCACAACTATGTGCACAACACAATTATGTGTATGTGCTTGGATCACTTGGGCTTGGAAGGAACAAGCTACCTCACAATGGAGGCACAAGATTTGGTTCAACAATTTCGTATCCACAACAGGTTGGATACAATCTTCGTGGACAGACCATTGCAAGCACAACGTGGACATGAAGACCACAAGAAATGGATTGAAGACAATTCAATCTTGAAGGACAAGATGGATGAAGATGACAAGGACAAGATCGAAGACAATGACGTAGACGACAAGATGGAAGGAACAAAGAAGAGAAAAGTTGACAAGTGAAATGATGATTGATGTCAACAATAATGAATTCAGCTATGACAAGGTGAACAATGTAGCAAAAATCTGCCAGTGAGACCCACGACACAATCAATACTGCACCACGAGTCGAACAATGAAGATTTGCTGCAACAATGAAGGAAGCTGGGACAATGCACGAACCTTTTTGTACAGATTACAATTGAGACTTCAACAACTTCGTGAATAGAACAATGGCTTTGGAGTGATTTTGCTTTACAATTTGATTTGACAATGATGTTCATTTCAACAATTACTTGTTTAGATTCCAGAGTGTTTGAAACAATGCTGTTCCTAACAATCTGAGGGACGGTGAAATACAACTGTATATACAATATATGTGATACCTGGGGTACACAACTGTGTACAATGTGATCACTGCAGGGCCCTGGGGTCAAGCTGACTGAGAGACAATTGCCCAGAGTACAAAAGGTGCTGAGTGACATACAATACAACGTGTACAAGTCAAGTTGATTTTTACAAGATAGATAGATAGATAGATAGATAGATAGGTAGGTAGGTAGGTAGGTAGATAGGTAGATAGATAGATAGATAGGTAGATAGATAGATAGATAGATAGGTAGATGGATAGATAGATAGTTAGGTAGAGAAATGGATAGATAGGTAGATAGATAGATATGTAGATAGATTTGGTACAATTTGAAGGCTTCAACATTTCTGAAAATCTCAAGACATCTCCAATGCTGCGGACTTTGTTCCAGAGTGTCTTAAAAATATCTTTAAAAAGTGCGCGAGGTTGTGAGAGGCCATGAAACTAGAAACGGCAAACATGTCCCTATAATATCCTGCAATGGGGGATCGTCTACCAAAACGACGTCTCATTACTGGAGCAAGTTAGATAGAAACATAAGAGGCTTTGACTGGGTATACGTTGATTGATGACATCTGACATAGTGATACGATTCAATGGTACGAATCGAAATGACACGAAATGAAATGAAATGATATGGAAAGATATTATGCGAACCGAATAATTGCAAAGGATTTTCGCCAGAATTATATGAGTCCCTGTCTTGATATGGCAGTGGCAAACACATGCAACACTATCTGGCCATTTCTGGTCTGTCTACGATTTCGCATCGCTACAAAAGTTCAAATGATCGTTATGTTCCGTAATATTCTGCAGGACTTGTTGAAGGGACAGCATCTTGCTTTGATTTATGAATAAAGATCACTCAATTCTCGTCTTGATGAGTGGACATGCAGCACTAGCAGATCCAAAATTCGTTCCAAAAGTTTTAGTCCCTCATCCACACGCACCATCCCGTGCCAACACAAAGCAAATTAGTGACTTTTTCCTTTCCGGTACTTGGCAGCGGCTGATGTTTGAGCTTCATATGCCTTGGAAAGGCGCATCGGTCAACTTTTTTTGTTTGGCAGTTTAGCATAGAGACTTTTATGTTCAATGCTCATCAACCAGCTGAGGCACCCTTCACTTCACAAGGCAGCCAAGATCTTGTGAAGTTGCTCCCGATCTGAGGCAGCTTCGTTTCACTTTCAGGCCTTAGTATCAAATACAGGTGACACTTGATCATCTCGTCAGATGTTCTTCAAGTCATCCGTCTCCAAATTGTGTGAAACTGATGGCAATCAGCAAAATCTCGGTTTCTGCTTACAAGTATAATAAACCAAGCAAGACTCAATTCATCGATGCTTCACAGGCCGCCAAGTCACTTGTGCTGTTGATTTCAAAGAAAGGTGCAAGCTGCGTGAGCTTCGGAGACAGGTTGAAGCTGCGTAAGCTGCTGAGACTTGTGCCATGGGCCACCGAGGTTGAGCATCATGTAGCACAAAACCTCGGAAAGGCACATCTGCCCAAAAGCATGAAAAGTCGAAGTTTTCCAGTAGAAAGCTATCAGTTTGCTTTGAGCAACAAAAATCAGTCCATATTTGTTGTTGCGTAGAGACTTTCATGTTCAATGCCAGCTCTTCAAAATCTAACTCATCAACCAGCTGAGGCGCTCTTCACTCACAAGGCAGCCAAGATCTTGTGAAGTTGCTCCCGATCTGAGGCAGTTTGGTTTCACTCTCAGACCTTAATATCAAATACAGGTGACACTTGATCATCTCTATTTCCCTTCAAATGTTCTTCAAATGGTTGTTCGCCAATTGAAGCCACATGAATGGTATCAGTATCAGATTGATGGTAATCAGTGAGCAGCAAAAAAAGTGCGTTTGTGCCAGTCTTTTTGCTCACAAATACCATAGATCAAGCGAAATTAAACAAAGCAATGCTTCAAAGGCCGCCAAGTCACGTGCTGAAACGACTGTGCTGTTACCCTGCAAGTTGAGGAAACTAGAGCCGTCTCTGCATGCCCAACGCAAGAGCTTTCCAAGTTCAGGTTCTGATCATCTTGTCTTGGAGATGATCCCAATGTCACAAGGGTACGATGTCCAAGTAGTTGGTTCATGAAGACTCTTTGCCTTGAAAGTACCTTGCACATCATGCTTTCTAGGCCAATAGGGCCGTGTATCAGAAAGAACGGGTGGACAGCTGGAATCTTGTCCATGCTGGTTAGGAACGTGGAGAAACCATGGCTTTCAGTGGACAATTGGCGTTGTGATTTGATGTTCGAAAACTCAGACTTCTGACGGACGGACAAGGAAAGCTGGTTGAGAGTGACAGTCCCAGCACCTGTCTAAGCACTCAGATCTTTCTTGCTTGATTACAGACGAAGCTTTCGAAAAAACACCTGCGTCGTTACTTGATTCACTTGCTTGGCTCTTTTGCAAAAGGATACTGCAAAGGCTTCTGCGGTTTCTGGTTCTGAATTCTCCAACATCCAACTTGCTTGTCACCTTGTCACCTCATCCTGCCCTGATTTAGGTCCCTTACAGTATCATAGTTTCAGCATGTTTCAGGTAGTTCAGAAAGTGTTGACCAATGCCTCCAACTGCAAAGTCGGCTTCACTTGGGTTCATAACTTGACAAGTAAAATTCACAAACTGACTACCTATCATGAAGTGTCTGTTGTTTGCAAGTTGAAAGCCTTACACAACACACCCTCTAGCAGGATACATTCATCAAATTATTGGAAGGCCTAGAGTGGTTGTGCGAGCTCATCTTGACTTCACTTCCAGATCTTCAAGCGAGCAATCGGTCATCTGGAAATGCAGAGCGGCAACGCGCAAATTGAAAGCTGCCAGTCTGGTGTCGATGACTCACTGTCTGGATATGCTTGTAGACCACTTGTCTCCAAGACAACTTCATGCGTTCAGCCTGCTGCATTCCGGCATCTTGCAGAGATGAGCGCGATATCTTGGACCATGTGAAACTGGTCTGCACATTTTCGCAGATACTTCAAATGCTGAGTCTTTAGGCTCCTTGCACATGCATGAGTGTCTCACACAAGTGCTGACACGCACGGTTGCCCGCTTCACCAAGAGCTGCTTGATTTCCCTCAGGGGTTCTTTCAAGCATATACAGACTTTGCGACACAAACTCCAGCGACTTGAGCGTCTGGTCTTCGTTCGCTCCCTTTTGTATCTGCACAGCAGTCCCAAATGGGCTCCCTGTTCTGGCTTTTGCGAATTCGAAGCGCTCTCATTGCAAGCGGATTCCACATGATTCCAAACCATTACTAGCCTGATTCGAAAGGATGCCTTCAGCGCCAATATTTCTCGACCATCCTTCCACAAAAACTGGAGTCTCATTGGAGGGGAAAAATTGCCCTGCTGGTATTGACACAACAGAGCCATGGCCATGTCCGTCAAATCTTGCGTTGAGGTCCATTGATTGCATCTGGTTTCGGGACAAGGCTCATCTTCCGCATCAAAAACATGTCCAAGATTGGCGTGAGCTTGCACCTGGGAACGTGTCACATGTGTCACTGCTAGTCGTTTAAAGATGGCTCTGAGGAGCGAGGAAAAAATCGCAGGCTGCAATCGTAGCGGGCAACGTCGCGAGGCAAATCGCTTTCGAAGCGATAGAAGTTTCCGCTGTTTTGAGCTGACGAAATTTGAGAGCATCTGCTTGGCTGGGACACCAAAAAACCATGTTTTTTTGGTCATACGGCTTCGACTATTTTTTGGGGTCACTACGGCGATGCATTCTGTACAGGCAAATGTGGCCATGTATGTTTTTTTTCAACATGATCCGTACGCCTTTTTTGCGACAAAATGTTGAAAAACTATGGCTTCGCTATGCCTTTTGCTTCGGAACCAATCGGTTAGGTTTGACCATTTTTTCTATCCGCTACGGGCTTTTTTGATCAATGACCCCAAAAAACTGTCCTTTACGCGATTTAGCCATAATGACAAAAAATATGGAATTTCGGGTTTCCAGGCGAGGGAACGGCAAAGCCAACCCCGACTTCTAGGTTCAATCATTTTCCACAGAATACCTTGGGTGTGCGCTGTCATGGAATGCATCCAGTGGGTTGCCTGAAGAACATCTTCTGTTTCACTTTCATGATGTCTCCTTGCATTTGGGAGGTCTAAATCGCCTGATGCGATGCCATGAGCAAAGGAAAGTACGGAATTTGACAGCCCCTTTCAAGGCGAGCACTGCTTTGAGACTTCCTCATCGTCATATACCAAGAAGGTCAGCGTACCAAAGAAGGAGCGGTGGCTGCATCGAATGCTCGTTGATGGAAAGACCGACAAGCCTTGCTGGAATCCCCTCAGTTTAAGCATGGAAGGGGGGGAAATGAATGGAAACGATATGAATTGTATGCTGGTGCTTGTATTCTGTATATATTCAAGCCTTCACTCCCATCACCACCAACATCTCACAAAACGGGGGCGAAGTGGCCGGCTTTTCTTGGTGTACAGGGATGGATTCTGAGTCATTTTACCTTGGCAAGATAGGGAGAGAGCAAAATCTTTCGCAGCCTGCGCTTTAGGCTTTCACAGGGCCATCTAACATTAAGAAAAATCAAGATACATTAAGTGCCTTAATGTCCCTTTTGAAGTCTTACACTGGAAGTTTTCGTCAAGGAAATGCAAGTACAATTTCAAAAGCTAGCGGGTCCTGGGCAATGAAGTTGGCAGCAACGATTTGGGGCATGAGTCTTCTCTTTTGAACTCAAGTAAGACCAAGGAACCACAACATGCAAGGTCGGGACTCAGAAGTCCATCAACAATTCAGGCCCTTTCAAGAATCTGAACAACATGTGGCAAAAAATAATTTGGGAAGCATCCTTCTCACTTCCCTGCTTGTGATGCTGAAAGTGTCTGCGCGGCTATATCTCAGAAATAGCTGACTTGCCCTCATGTTGCAGAGCACCAAGTCTAGGGACGTGAACATCCTGCGATCTATATTGAAGGTTCCCAACAGATTTGGAAGTTCCCAAGAAATAAGTATACAATGTTACTGATATATTCCAATATACATTGAAATTGATGTGAAGCTTTCCAAATTAATGCAAGCCTAGAAAAAAAAATCGTCACCGCAAAACTCGTCTTCGAATAATCTGCGAGCAGTTTTCAGGGATGGCGTGATTGGATGCTTCGACGGTGCCTGAAGAGGGAACAGAACCCACCTGCGATCAGGAGCATAGCACACTCGAAGGAAACCTCCTGGGAAATTTGAAAAACGGGTCTCAACAATCTCTAGGCGATGCAGCTGCGCTTCCTGTCTTTGCAAAAAGAAGGTTCCACGCCGCACAAGCCATCTCGCCGCACACTGCAAAAGCAACCAATCAAGAGCGGCAAGCTGGGGCATTGCGAGCAAAGAAACCACGTCAATGGAGGCACAACGCCCAGAGGCCTGTGACCCTCGCGTGAGTGCATGATCAAGTTTTGCCAGTCCTAAGGTCTTAGTAATGCTCCGGCTCACAACAACACCTCCTGGCAGGGAATGAAGCCTACATGCTCTCATCCTTCACTCCCAGTCGCAGCCAAGTGTAATTAAGTGAAAATATGTGCATCAATTGCAGTCAAACAACAACAGGGCAAGTTGCACTTGCAGGCCCTGGCACTCTTGAAACTCTTGTGGTGGCAACTTCATGCACCCTGCTTTTGGAATGTAAGTTGTGCAGCGCAAATTCCAAACGCTCCTCAAAGGCGCTGTTGGATTTCTTGGTCGACAGTCGGCTCAGCAATCTTGAAGCCACAAGTAGCATTTCGGCAACTTAGTAAAGCTGTAGCTGTAGCTTGTGTTCCAAGAATTCTTGATGCGACTCCAGGACTCAAGGTTTTTAGGCACACCGTAATTATCCCAATATCGATTAGTAGGCTCTGAGCAATAGACAATGGTACACAGCAAAGCGATACATTGTTCAACTCCATCTGCAATTTGCAGTACATTTTCAACATGAACACGTTGCTCATGACTGAAATTATAGCCAGAATGGGCCGCAAAAAAGTTGACAGGTGGAGATACCGAGCAGAGTTGGTAAATCAAGGTGCTACTCTTGATTTTAGATGTTTTTGTCCTGCATTGGTGAATGACTGCACGATGCACGATGCTTTCATCCGGTGCTGCCATCAAACAAGGAAACTGCTCATGTGTCGGATTCATTCTGACCAGCTTGGAAGCGGGCTTACCATGACTTACTATGACTTATCGACAGCACAAGGTTGAAAGGTTGTGGGATCCTCATCCTCAGTGCCCCTGGGAGTTTCGATGCTTGTTTGAATTGCTCGTGCACTTAAACCCATTGCAGCAAGGGGCTTTACGCAATGGAGACTCTCCAGATGCATAGATGGATTTTTGTGGCACCAAATGAAAGCGAAAGTGTCAAATGCAGCCCCAGTCCGATATCGAATCCAATCAACTTCGCTCTGCAGAACCCAAGTAGGGCATTTGGCCTCATTGGCAAAGAAAAGCATCGCTTACACGCTCCGATCGTACCCAAGTGCAAACCTATAAAATCCCAAATTAAAGGCCGGAGTCACAGAAGTTCACTGAAGCGTCGAGATTGCCTACCCTACCTCTGTCTGATTCCCCAGCTGTCCAAATCAATGGTGCAACCGCACTGTTGCAGGCTGACATGGACTGAGATAAATGGCATTGCAGCTTGTCGCCGTGTGGGGGCCGCCGAGCTCCATGAAATTCTCTTCATTCCATATGATGTCCATCTCCACTTCCTGCTCTTCACATGTTTCTTTTGAAAGATCTTGTCGTACTTGAACCAAATTCATCCAAATTCAAAACGCAGTGCAACCTATGAAAATGGAAAGACTTGTGGGTCTCACACAAGTTTTTCTGTCTCGTCGAGATTGAACAGCCTCTGTTGGTTGCAAAGCTGAAACCGGCTGAGATAAATGGCTTTAGAGCTGGTCGTTGTGTGTGGCGGCCGCCGAGCC
>DF241835.1:70352-87907 GCA_000507305.1 Breviolum minutum Mf 1.05b.01 | reverse complement strand
CCAGCCTTGGGAGGAGCTTGTGCCATGGGAACGAACACCATGGCATTGATCCAAGCATTTTCAGTTCAGGCCCATCATGACTGTTCCACCAAAGGCTGTCTTTCTCTGCACAGCTGACAAACTGCAATGTTGGCACATGCTGGCACGTAAGGGCAAATATTGGTGCATGGTGTCATTCAACTTTCTCCACCTGTCATTCATTGGGACAATAGCTTCAGTGGTTCTACAAAGTTCTTGATATCAAGTTTTTTCATTTGAGCCCGTGCGTGGGCGAATCTGGGCTGTTGCTTGCCCAACGACGGAAAAACACTGATGTCCACAAAGGCGTGCTTCTGTAAGAAAGCTTTCCTCAGCCAAGTTCTTGAAATCAAGTTCTTTCATTTGAAAGTAACCCGTGGGCTGGCCTTGGGCGAATCTTGGCTGTTGCTTGCCCAACCACAGAAAAACACTGATGTCAACAAAGGTATGCTTCCGTGGGAAGGCTTTCCCAAACAAACCTGTATAAATCACATTCTGCGAAAACAAGGATGTAAACTCATGGATCAAATTTGGACTGTACAACCATTTTGCGCCAGCCTTGGGAAGAGCTTGTGCCCTGGAAACTAACACAACAGCATTGATCCAAACATCTTAAGTTCAGGCCGTCATGACTTTTCCACCAAGGTTGTCTTTCTCTGCACAGCTTTCAAACTGCAATCGTGCCACATGTTGGCGCATTGAACTCAGCATACTGGGCCTTCTCCACGATTCAATCAGCATTCATGTGAAGTTCTTTTAATTGAACATATCCTTTGGGCTGTTCCTTGCGCAACCGCAGAAAAGCATTGATGTCTACAAAGGCCTGCTTCCGCGAGAAGGACTTCCTAGGCAAACCTGACAACATCATCTTCGGCGAAACAAGGATGTAAACTCATGGATCAAATTCAGACTGTACAGCAATTTTTTTGTGCCAAGCGAACCTGCAATAGCTGCCTTCGGCGAAACCCAGGATGTAAACTCATCGATCAAATTTATACAACAATTCTTTTGAACCAGCCTTGGGAGGAGCTTGTGCCATGGGAACGAACACCATGGCATTGATCCAAGCATTTTCAGTTCAGGCCCATCATGACTGTTCCACCAAAGGCTGTCTTTCTCTGCACAGCTGACAAACTGCAATGTTGGCACATGCTGGCACGTAAGGGTTGGGTAGCCCTTGGAATGCTTATGCACTTTGCCTTGACGATGCTTTGGAGATTGGCAACGGCTGGGTTCAGGCCGCGGTTAAGGGTGCATAGCTTGAAGGCCAATGGTGGTCATATAGCTTCAATTAGAAGTTAAACCGAGGTTATAACACCAAACTTCATGGCACAAATTCAAGAATCACGCCTAATTCTATAGGACAGAGACAGGTCGGGAAAAGGCCGGGAATGGGTCGGAATGGGTCGGGAGCGCCGACAGAACTACACACCAACAGCCTGTAAGCATACTATGCAGGTTTAGCTTAAGGGAAGGGAGAATGCTTATTTTTGATTATCCCTCATACTGGTTTTTGTTCCGAACCCCTTCTTGAGGCATCTAATTTGGAGAACAACCTGAGGTCTTCTCGCTCTTGGATACATTCGGCCTAATCTAGTTGGGTTTGGCAAAGAAATTGTACCTTTTCGCACCATATTTGCAAATCTTTTGCCTCTTTTGGCACCTTCGTCTTACCGATTGTACCAGGATTTTGGCGCCTGTATTCCCTGCCTTTCTACCCTCTCTGCACCATGGTAGCATGGCTGTTGCCTCTAAGAAGAGACTGCTAGATTGAAATGGCTACATGTACAACCGAGGCCTGAGAGTGCATAAGCATTCCAAGGGTTGACCAACGTAAGGGCACATATTGGTGCATGGTGTCATTCAACTTTCTCCACCTGTCATTCATTGGGACAAAAGCTTCAGTGGTTCAGCCTTGGGAGGAGCTTTTGCCGCGGGAACGAACACAACGGCATTGATCCAAACGTTTTAAGTTCAGTCCATCATGAATCATGACTGTTCCACAAAGGCTGTCTTTCTCTGCACAGCTGACAAATTGCAATCTTGCCACATCTTGGCACATTGAAATCAGCATACTGGGCCTTCTCCACTTTTGGATCAGCTCTCATTCTATGAAGTTCTTTCAACTGAAAATAACCCTTGGGCTGGCCTCGGCCGAATCTTGGCTGTTGCTTGCGCAAATGTCTATCTTTGCCTTATTTCGCGGGAAGGCTTTCCCGTCGCTTTACATAGTTTTGGCATCTCATGACCGACGAAATATCTCATGACCGACGAAATAACGAATCGAACATTGGAGGTTTTAACGGATGCTCGCATGTTGGCAGTTTGAACTCAGCATACTGGGCCTTCAAACATCCTTAGCTTTAGTTGTTCTATGAAGTTCTTTCATTCGAAAATAGCCCTTGGGCTGGCTTTGGGCAAATCTTGTCCGTTGTTTGGGAAACGATAGTAAAACACTTGTGTCCAGTGTCTACATTTGCCTATTTTCGTTCGAAGGCTTTCCTAGGTAAACCTGCATAAATCAGGTGTGTTTAAAACACGGATGTAAACCCATGGATCAAATTTCGACTGTAGACTGTATAACACTTCTTTTGCGCCAGCCTTGGGAGGCGTTTGTGCCATGGCATTGATCCGAACATCTTAGCTTCAGGCCATCATGACTTTTCCACAAAGACTATCTATCACTGCACGGCTGTCAAACTGCAATCTTGCCACATGAGTAGCTGTCAAGACCTCTGTTAACTCTTGCGACCATCCAACATTTGAGATGTCCCTTTACTTTTTGAAATTTCGGGGTTTTGGGGATCATGGGGTATTGCTCTGAAATTCTTTATGTAAAAAGTGAGCCGTGCTAAAAAGGTCTTTCATCTCGCAAGGTCGTAAGGAATTGCTTACGCCCCCATCACTTACGCGGCTACAGTACCAGCTTACGCGTGGAGATTCCAGTATTTTGCTTACGCGCGCCAGCTTACGCTGACTCACGCATCTCAGGGATCTACTTACGCGCACATTCTTATGACCACCTCCCTTCTTGCTACATAAACGGGGGTTTATAGCGTGGCTCAAGTGAGAAAAACATTTAAAAAAAAGGGAACCGGGAATCGGGAATCGCTTTTAAGATTTCCCTCGGTTTACAGGGTTTTGGCATCTCATGACCGACGATTTGATGAATCAAACATCGGAGGTTTTAACGGATTTTCGCATGTTGGCAGTTTGAACTCAGCATACTGGGCCTTCTCCACGTTCGAAATGCACGGTTCAATTGCCTTCTCTGAATCTAGTGAATAGAATGTGCCTCTCCAATTCTGATTTCGAAGTTCAATCTGCAGGCTATAATTCTGCGCAAAGTCCCACAAACTGGGAATCAATCCATGGCAAGGACCCCAGCATTCTTTGCCGGGCGTCTTCGCGCCTCCCCATTGCTCTCGATGATAAAACCCAAAATGCGAAATCCAAGATTGTGCGTTGACACGAGAAATTTATAACAATTTTCATGCAGAGTGTGTGTGTGTGTGAAACTTGGAGAACTGGCCATCAGCACATTACAAGTTCTGCGTGGTCAAGGCTCCTGTTTCTCTAAAAATATTGAATATGAGATGTTCCTGCCTGATATTGATGTATGTCTGAATTTCACTTGCATCAGGTGACATCACCACATATCCAATATTGTATGATACTGATACTAATGAAACCACCTTGTATCAGGAATTGTCCGACTAGTGAAGTATCCCAACTAATCCACCAAGAAAATCTGAAAATGCATATGGATTCAAATGGTGCAACTGTGACGTTGTGCACCCAACAAAGATCAAACAGTTCATGCTAACGCAAGTGAATCGCGCACTTAGTTTTGACTCGGTTGTCACAGATCCACCGTGTACACCTGCAGTGTGCAGTGATTTTGGGTGGGGGGGGTCCGGGAAACAAAAACACCTGGGCTACGGGGATCTGAGCCTTCACAAGCATTAGGGCACAAACTTTAACGTAACTATGTCACGAGCAAGATCATGCTAACGCAAGTGAATCACGCACTTATTTTTGACTCGGTTGTCACAGATCCACCAGCTCACTTCTCCAGGATCTTCCTGGATTTTCTTCCTCTCTTCCTCAAAGGAAGTTTCTTCGGTGCAGCCTTCTGGTCTTCCTTCATTTTCCTCACTTCTTCGTAGAGTTGCAAGCTTCCTTCCATTAATTCCTTCAACACTTTCCATTTGATGTCTTCTCCTCTCAAATGGATCCGCTTGTTCACGTCGAACTTGCCAAACTCTTCATTCGTGAGGTCGTCCGCTCCTTGGTTCTCGCAAGCTCCATGACCAACAACGTGAGTGGGAACTTTGTGGACAACGCCTTCTTCAAGGCAAAGCTGTTTCCTTTGTTGTCTGGCCTCCACTTCCACGTTCAGGTTCTTTTCCCTGCCTTGGCCCCGCATCTTCACAGCTATCAACGTTGCCAAAAGTTCAAGTCTCTCGAAGGATTCAGGGTCTCCGATTTATAAGTCTTCAATCACACCCACCTTTGCTTGCTCGAAAACCTAAAAGTCGGGATCCCCACCCTCCGAGATAACCTGAATGGTCGCCTGTCTCTTCCTTGCTCTTCTTGACAAACTTTCCCATGATGCCCTCAGGCCCTCCAGCAAGGCGGCGTTCTGGACCAAGGCAGCCCTTCTCTCCTTTCATCACTCTCAAAAACCCCTTCTCAAACTCACACTCCCCACCTGCTATCTCTACAACTTTCTCCTCAAGCTTCTTCCTTGGATCTACCCATCCTCGTTCTGGGTATTCTCTTGCCCTCCATCTCCCTGGCGAACATCTGCTTTTGCACCATCTTCCAGCCCCCTCTCCTGAGCACTATTCTTCAAGAATGCAGAGACGATTGTTTCTGCCACGCCACGCACTTACATAGTTGGGGCGGCCATGCTGCCGATGCTGCTGTGAAGAAGGTCCCATTGGAAAGGTCAGTAAGAAGAGCCAAGCTATCCTCTGAACTCACCACGGTAAAGAAGTTTGCCAACCTTGTGGTGAAGGTGGTCTTGGATCAGGAGGAGGTGGCTGGCTTGCTATGTGCACACTCCAATGCACATACCAGGACGCAGAAGGAAGTAGAAGCAGAGTACGACTCAAAGGAATGGTAGTACCAGGAGAATGGCAAGCTATGAAGACGGCGTTGGAGAAGAGACTTGGGTGCTCGGCTGGATGACAAGCTCTGTCCGGCGAAGGAGTACTTGCAAAGGTTGAAGCAGGAAAGTATAGGGCGGAGGCCTTGACAGAAGTCATCTCAATGGATCACTGATGCCGGTCTGGGATGCAAAAGGAAATATCATTGCGAAGAGAGGTGCGAGAACCACAAATTGCCAAATCCTTTATGAGGAGGTTGATTTTGGTGAGAAACTGTTGGATGATGATAGCAGTCAAACACACCAGAAGACCAGAGCTGGAGGGAGACTACTTGGATGTGGTTGAGCAGTACAAGGACTACATCTTGGTACGGACTGAATAACAAGAACCCTCTTACAGCGCTTTATTTGGACACTTTGACAGCGCCCAGGACACTTTTACAGCGCCCTGGGGATTGTGGTGTCAGAAAAAGAGCAATGACTTTGGCAAGTATGTTGCAATTCTCATATGTATTTAAATCTCGCATTCTGGCAATTCTCTCACTATGGTATATGTTTAGCGAGAAATTTGAAATACTTGGCCATATTCTTGACAGCCGCTCTTACAGCGGCAACAAACTCAGAAGATGCTGCAAGCTCACATTGCCAGCACAAGTTGCCATTGATGTTCACTCGCAAGCACTCCATGGCTGCAATGTTTCAAGGTAATACGCATTCAATGGAAACTTAACCTGCTGTATTTGTTGGGTCGCCCTGCCCCCCCTCCTTCTTTTGGATATGGGCTGCAGCATGTCAATATGACTTACATGAATATCAAACCACAACTGTTTGGAAATTGCAATGGACACTTTTTGAAATGGACCGTCCTGTTTCTTGGTTTGACAGACCGTCTGACATGCAGCATCCTGGAGCGCATCTTTCGAAATGGACACTCTTACAGCGTCCCAGAGACAGTTTGGGACTTATGATGAATGGAACTGTTGATCTGTACATACTCGTTGTGAAATTATGACTGCAAAAACTTACATGTGTACTTTGGGCCTTTACATCAAAGTTTGGGCCTTCACATTTTTCAAATAGGCAGCAAAGCCACCACCGAAATCAAAAAAACGGACGCAAGAGTTTTTGCTTAACATATCAGACACTTTTACACCGTCCTATGGAAAAACCGGTCCTCATTTTGAAGATATCTTGTTGGCTATGTCGGAATTTTGGATCATCATTATTGTTGATTCTGAATTTTGCTGAAATCCAACATGCCCTGCCATCTCACAATTGTTGGCATGTGGAAAGTTTGGATCATCATATCTCAAGTTTCTATACCCTCTGCTACCAGAACAGGGGGGACCAGAACAGCAAAGTAGACCCTGTTTTGGTGGTCTGCAATGGTTTCACTGGGGTGGTTCCCGTTCCCCCCTTTACCAAAGTAGACCTTTCCTATGGTTACGGGATTTGGGGTCTAGAATGGTTCTTCAGTCACCTCTAAATTAGACTTTTGCAGACAAACATAACACAATATAAATCAATATATTAAAATATATGTAGACATACACCACATTTTAGATTTGGGGATTTGGGATCTTAGATTTTTGCTTTTTGGGTTTAGGATTTGTAATTTGTGATTCTGGATTTTTGTCAGCTTCTTGAAATGGTTTTTGCCAGGGATGCAGGTTGAAAAAACTCCATTTTGCATGGACATATTGAGGTGAATAAAGCCCCTCAAAGGTACACATGGAAAGAAGATTGACCCAACAATTTCTATTCTCAGCCCTTCACGAAACAGTACTGATTGTGGACAAGACAACAAAGACCAAAATCAAAGAAAGAATTAATTACAGTAGATAGTTTTTTGCCCTTGGGGTCTGAAATGGTTTTTGCCAGGGGTGCACGTTCAAAAAACACGTATGTGGAAGGAATTTTTGATATTAGACCCCGCAAGGGTATACCTGTAAAGAAAAAGGTGGCCCAAACGTTTTCACTCTTGAGCCTTCATAAACCATACTGGTGGTGGACAAACAAGAAAGACCAAAATCAAAGAAAAAAAGATAGTTTTTCGCCCTTGGGGTCTGAAATGGTTTCTGCCAGGGGTGCCCGTTCAAAAAACACGTATGTGGATGGAATTTTTGATATTAGACCCCGCAAGGGTATACCTGTAAAAAAAAAGGTGGCCCAAACGTTTTCACTCTTGAGCCTTCATAAACCATACTGGGTTCGGACAGCAAATAACCCTGGGAAAAAATGATTGAATTTTTTGCCCTAGGCTTTAAAAAAGCTTTTGTCAAGGATACAAGTTCAAAAAAAAACATTTGAGATGGACATATCCTGAAATATTCAGGTCAGACCTTAAGGGTTCACATGTAAAAAAGATTGACCCCCCAAAATCCATTCTTAATCCTTCCTGAACATGGTGCATATGCTAACATGCTGATACGTAGGGGCATGCCCGCAGAACGCGCCACAAGGTCTCAATGGTTTTAAGGCACAAAGGTCTAGAAGCACTTAGGATGATTTTAGATCTTTCCATCTCTGGCCTTCGAGGCCAGGTATTCTAGACCCTTAGTAGTTGGGGGTATAGATTTTGGAATTCTGGATTTGGGGATTTGGGATCTGTGATTTTGGATTTTTGGATATCTGATTTGTGATTTTGGAATTTTGGATTTTGGAATGTTGGATGTTGGAAACTTGGATTATTGGATTTTGGAATGTTAGATTTTGGAATTTTGGATTTTGGGTCTCAACGGAAGAATGGTGTAACATGGCAAAGGTCTACAATGGTACAAGGGCCAAAGGTCTACAATGATAGCTGTACCATTTCAGACCCTTGGCCAGTCATCCTTGCAGGGGCAGCCATTTCAGACCCTAAGTAGTTGAGGGTATAAGTTTCTGATTTTTCTGAAACCAAAAAAGTCATCACCAAAAACAAAATGGTAAAAGGTGGCAAGGGCTTAATTGAGCGGTAAGAGGGGTTCCGCATCATAGAACTCGCGCCTTCTCACCATCCAGCAGCCTCCCTGTCCAGACTTGTGAAGCATTCCCCTACCAGAGCCCCTATCCCGCTCAAGCTTCCTCACCTTCCTTTTCACCCATCTCTTGAAGCCCTGCCAGTAGCCAAGGTACCTTCTAACTGTCGATTCTCAGAACCTCCCAGCAGGGCCTTTACTCTATGGACCACCTGCAGGAACTTGGTCCCAGCTACCGCCTTGTCTCCACATGGTCCAAGTTTCACAACCTTCTTCTTCTTACCCTTCTTCGGCACTACCACTCTCACCGAATTCGGTAGCATCTTCCCGATCCCCGTAGGCTCTTCTCGAACTATCTGCTGAACCTCTGCTGCATCCTTGGCCCTGTCCTCTGGCCGACTTCAGCTCAGCTGTCAACTTCCGTGCAAGGCCTTCTTCATCTCCCTTACTGGCAGCCAGCTTGGGTCCTTTCAGACCCACTTTGTCCAGCAGAGCAGATATATCAGCTGCCACCTCTATGGAAGCTGCATCACCATTGCGCACAAAAGCGGCGGATCCATCCACCACAAACAAAATCACCTGGCCTATGGGGATCTGAGCCTTCACTAGCACTAGGGCACAAACTTTAACGTAACTATGTCACGAGCAAGTATCGTTTCTCATGGTTCCGTCAAATCGGAAAAAGTGAGGCTGATAGAAACGATATGAGATGATATGAAATGACATGAAATGATATAAGATGTCATGTAATGATGTGAAATAAATCGGAATGACGCAAAATGATAAGAAATGATATGAAGAGATATTAACTGACCCGAATATCTGCAAATGACTCTTCACCAGAATGATATGAGTCCCCGTCTTGATATGGCAGCGGCAAACACATGCAAGAATATCTGGCCATTTCTGGTCTGTCTACGATCTCGCATCTCTAAAAAGTTCAAATGATCGTTATGTTGCCTAATATATGTAGGACTTGGCATCTTGCTTTGACTTATGAATGAAGATCACTCAATTCTCACAGTCAAGCTTGTCACCGGTCTTGATGAGTGGACATGCAGCACTAGCAGATCCAAAATTCGTTCCAAAAGTTTTAGTCCCTCATCCACACGCACCATCCCGTGCCAACACAAAGCAAATTAGATCAAATGGGTGACTTTTTTCCTTGCGCTACTTGGCAGGCTGATGTTTGAGCTTCATATGCACGAAGCCTTGGAAAGGCGCATCGGTCAACTTGTTTTGTTTGGCAGTTTAGCATAGAGACTTTTATGTTCAATGCTCATCAACCAGCTGAGGCACCCTTCACTTCACAAGGCAGCCAAGATCTTGTGAAGTTGTTCTCGATCTGAGGCAGTTTCGTTTCACTTTCAGACCCTAATTTCAAATACAAGTGACACTTGATCATCTCTATTTCACGTCAGATGTTCTTCAAGTCCTCCGTTTCCAATTGGTCTGAAACTGGTGGCAATCAGCAAAATCTCTGTTTCTGCTTACAAGTACATACAAGTACAATAAATCAAGCAAGATTCAATTAGTCGATGCTTCACAGGCCACCAAGTCACTTGTGCTGTTGATCTCAAAGAAAGGCGCAAGCTGCGTGAGCAGGTTGAAGCTGCGTAAGCTGCTGAGACTTGTGCCATGGGCCACCGAGTTTGAGCATCATGTAGCACAAAACCTCGGAAAGGCACATCTGCCCAAAAACATGAAAAGTCAAAGTTTTCCAGTAGAAAGCTATCAGTTTGCTTTGAGCAACAAAAATCAGTCCATATTTGTTGTTGCGTAGAGACTTTCATGTTCAATTCCAGCTCTTCCAAATCTAACTCATCAACCAGCTGAGGCACCCTTCACTTCACAAGGCAGCCAAGATCTTGTGAAGTTGCTCCCGATCTGAAGCAGTTCGGTTTCGCTTTCAGACCTTATACAAGTGACACTTGATCATCTCTATTTCACGTCAGATGTTCTTCAAATGATTGCTCGCCAAACGAAGCCACATGAATGGTATCAGTATCAGATTGACGGTAATTAATGAGCAGTAATAAAAGTGCGTTTGGGCCAGTTTTTGCTCACTAATACCATAGACCAAGCGAAATTAAACAAAGCAATGCTTCAAAGGCCGCCAAGTCACGTGCTGAAAAGACTGTGTTGTTACCCTGCAAGTTGAGGAAACTAGAGCCGTCTCTGCATGCCCAACGCAAGAGCTTACCAAGTTCAGGTTCTGATCATCTTGTCTTGGAGATGATCTCAATGTCACAAGGGTACGATGTCCAAGTAGTTGGTTCATGAAGACTCTTTGCCTTGAAAGTACCTTGCACATCATGCTCTCTAGACCAATAGGGCCGTGTATCAGAAAGAACAGGTGGACAGCTGGAATCTTGTCCATGCTCCAGCTGGTTAGGATCGACGTGGAGCAACCATGGCTTTCAGTGGGCAGCTGGTGTAGTGATTTGATGTTGGAAAAAAACTCACTTTTGACGGATGGACAAGGAAAGCTGGTGGAGAGTGACAGTCCCAGCACCTGTCTAAGCACTCAGATCTTTCTTGCTTGATTACAGACGAAGCTTTCAAAAAAACACCTGCGTCGTTACTTGATTCACTGGCTTGGCTCTTTTGCAAAATCATACTGCAAAGGTTTCTGCGGTTTCTGGTTCTGAATTCTGCAACATCCAACTTGCTTGTCACATTGTCACCTCATCCTGCCCTGATGTAGGTCTCTACTGTATCATAGTTTCAGGATGTTTGAGGTAGTTCAGAAAGTGTTGACAATGCCTCCAACTGCAAAGTCGGCTTCACTTGGGTTCATAACTTGACTAGCAAAAATTCGCAAACTGCCTACCTATCATGAAGTGTCTGTTGTTTGCAAGTTGAAAGCCTTACACAATGTACCCTCTAGCAGGATACATTCATCAAATTATTGTAAGGCCTAGAGTGGTTGTGCGAGCTCATCTTGATCATCTTGACTTCACTTCCAGATCTTCAAGCGAGCAATCGGTCATCTGGAAATGCAGAGCGGCAACGTGCAAATTGAAAGCTGCCAGTCTTGTGTCGATGACTCACTGTCTGGATATGCTTGCAGACTTGTAGACCACTTGTCTCCAAGACAACTTCATGCGTTCAGCCTGCTGCATTCCGGCATCTTGCAGAGATGAGTGCGATACCTTGGACCATGTGAAACTGGTCCGCACATTTTCGCAGATACTTCAGTTGCTGAGTCTTAAGGCTCCTTGCAAATGCATGCATGAGTGTCTCACACAAGTGCTGACACGCACGGTTGCCCGCTTCACCAAGAGCCGCTTGATTTCCCTCCGGGCTTCTTTCAAGTATATACAAACTTTGCGACACAAACTCCAGCAACTTGAGCGTCCGGTCTTCGTTCGCTCCCTTTTGTATCTGCACAGCTGTCCCAAATGGGCTCCCTGTTCCAGCTTTTGCGAATTCGAAGCGCTCTCATTGCAAGCGGATTCCACATGATTCCACCATTACTAGCCTAATTCGAAAGGATGCCTTCAGCGCCAATATTTCTCGACCATCCGACCACAAAAACTGGAGTCTCATTGGAGGGGAAAAATTGCACTGCTGGTATTGACACAACAGAGCCATGGCCATGTCCGTCAAATCTTGCATTGAGGTCCATTGGTAGCATCTGGTTTCGGGACAAGGCTCATCTTCCCATCAAAAACATGTCCAAGATTGGCGTGAGCTTGCACCTGGGAACGTGTCACATGTGTCACTGCCAGTCTTTGAAAGATGGCTCTGAGGAGCGAGGAAAAGAATCGCAGGCTGCAATCGTAGCGGGCAACGTAGCGAGGCAAATCGCTTTCGAAGCGATAGACGTTCCTGCTGTTTTGAGCTGACGAAATTTGAGAGCATCTGCTTGCCTGGGACCCCAAAAATCCATGTTTTTTTGGTCATACGGCTTCGACTATTTTTTGGGTCATTACGGCGATGCATTTTGTACAGGCAAATGTGGCCATGCATGTTCTCTTTTTCTACATGATCCGTACGCCTTTTTTGCGACAAAATGTTGAAAAACTATGGCTTTGCTATGCCTTTGGCTTCGGAACCAAGGCCATGTATGGCCGTATTTGCCTAGCATCTGCTTGCGGGAACAGCAAAGCCAACCCCGACTTCTAGGTTCAATCATTTTCCACAGAATACCTTGGGTGTGCGCTGTCATGGAATGCATCCAGTGGGTTGCCTGAAGATCATCTTCTGTTTGAACATTTGTTTCACTTTCATGATGTCTCCATGCATTTGGGTCTGAATCCTCTGATGCGATGCCATGAGCAAAGGAAAGTACGGAAGTTGACAGCCCCTTTCAAGGCGAGAAGGTCAGCGTAGCAAGGAGCTGCGGCTGCATCGAATGCTCGTTGATGGAAAGACCATCGACGTATCCAGACAAGCCTTGCTGGAATCCCTTCAGTTTAAGCATGGAAGAAGGGGAAATGAATGGGAACGATATGAATTGTATGCTGGTGCTTGTATTCTGTTTATATTCAAGCCTTCACTCCCATCACCACCACCAACATCTCACAAAACGGGGGCGAAGAGGCCAGCTTTTCTTTGTGTACATGCTTGGTCTGACAACATCGGGGGATGGATTCTGAGTCATTTTACCTTGGCAAGATAGGGAGAGAGCAAAATCTTTCGCGGCCTGCGCTTTAGGCTTTCACAGGGCCATCTAACATTAAGAAACATCAAGATACATTAAGTGCCTTAATGTCCCTTTTAAAGTCTTACACTGGAAGTTTTCGTCAAGGAAATGCAAGTACAATTTCAAAGGCTAGCGGGTCATGGGCAATGAAGTTGGCAGCAACGATTTCGGGCATGAGTCTTCTCTTTTGAACTCAAGTAAGACCAAGGAACCACAACATGCAAGGTCGGGACTCAGAAGTCCATCAACATATTCAGGCCCTTTCAAGAATCTGAACACAATGTGGCAAAAAACAATTTGGGAAGCATCCTTCTCACCTGCCCGCATCTGAACGCCTAGATATCGAAAATAGCTGACTTGCCCTCATGCAGAGCACCAGGTCTAGGGACGTGAACATCCTGCGATCTATATTGAAGGTTCCCAACAGATTTGGAAGTTCCCGAGAAATAAGTATACAACGTTACTGATATATTCCAATATAAATATACATTGACATTGACGTGAAGCTTGCCAAATTAACGCAAGCCTAAAAAAGTTTCGTCACTGCAAAACTCGTCTTCGAATAATCTGGGAGCAGTTCCCAGGGATGGCGTGATTGGATGCTACGACGGTGACTGAAGAGGGAACAGAACCCACCTGCGATCAGGAGCATAGCACACTCGAAGGAAACCTCCTGGGAAATTTGAAAAACGGGTCTCAACAATCTCTAGGCGATGCAGCTGCGCTTCCTGTCTTTGCAAAAAAGAGATTCCACGCCGCACAAGCCATCTCGCTGCACACTGCAAAAGCAACCAATCAAGAGCGGCAAGCTGGCGCATTGTGAGCAAAAAAACCACGTCAATGGAGGCACAACGCCCAGAGGCGTGTGACCCTCGCGTGAGTGCATGATCAAGTTTTGCCAGTCCTACGGTCTTAGGCTAATGCTCCGACTCACAACAACACCTCCTGGCAGGGAATGAAGCCTACATGCTCCCATCCTTCACTCCCAGTCGCAGCCACGTGAAATTAAGTGAAAATGTGTGCATTAATTGCAGGCAAAAAACAACAGGGCAAGTTGCACTTGCAGGCCCTGGCACTCTTGTAACTCTTGTGGTGGCAACTTCATGCACCCTGCTTTTGGAATGTAAGTTGTGCAGCGCAAATTCCAAAAGCTCCTCAAAGGCGCTGTTGGACAGTCGGCTGAGCAATCTTGAAGCCACAAGTAGCATTTCGGCAACTTAGTAAAGCTGTAGCTGTAGCTTGTGTTACAAGAATTCTTGATGCGACTCCAGGACTCAAGGTTTTTAGGCACACCGTATCCCAATATCGATTAGTAGGCTCTGAACAATAGACAATGGTACACAGCAAAGCGATACATTGTTCAACTCCATCTGCAATTTGCAGTACATTTTCAACATTAACACGTTGCTCATGACTGAAATTATAGCCAGAATGGGCCGCAAAAAAGTTGACAGGTGGAGACACCGAGCAGAGTTGGTAAATCAAAGTGCTACTCTTGATTTTAGATGTTTTTGTCCTGCATTGGTGAATGACTGCACGATGCACGATGCTTTCATCCGGTGCTGCCATCAAACAAGGAAACTGCTCATGTGTCGGATATGCTTCATTCTGACCAGCTTGGAAGCGGGCTTACCATGACTTACTATGACTTATCGACAGCATAAGGTTGAAAGGTTGTGGGATCCTCATCCTCAGTGCCCCTGGGAAGAAATGGTTTCGATGCTTGTTTGAATTGCTCGTGCACTTAAACCCATTGCAGCAAGGGGCTTTACGCACTGGAGACTCCAGATGCATAGATGGGTTTTTGTGGCACCAAATGAAAGCGAAAGTGTCAAATGCAGCCCCAGTCCGATATCGAAACCAATCGACTTCGCTCTGCAGAACCCAAGTAGGGCATTTGGCCTCATTGGCAAAGAAAAGCATCGCTTACACGGCTTACACGCTCCGATCCTACCCAAGTGCAAACCTATAAAATCCCAAATTAAAGGCCGGTGTCACAAAAATTCACTGAAGCGTCGAGATTGCCTACCCTACCTCTGTCTGATTCCCCGGCTGTCCAAATCAATGGTGCAACCGCACTGTTGCTGCAGGCTGACATGGACTCAGATAAACGGCATTGCAGCTTGTCGCTGTGTGGGGGCTGCCGAGCCTCCATGAAATTCTCTTCATTCCATATGATGTCCATCTCCACTTCCTGCTCTTCACATGTTTCTCTTGAAAGCTCTTGTCATACTTGACCCAAATTCATCAAATTCAAAACGTAGTGCACCTATGAAAATGGAAAGAATTGTCGGCGGTGTCTCACGCAAGTTTTTCTGAAGCGTCGAGATGGAACAGCCTCTGTTGGTCGCAAAGCTGACACGGGCTGAGATAAATGGCTTCAGAGCTGGTCGTTGTGTGTGGCGGCCGCCGAGCCGCCATGAAATTATCTTTATTCCATATGATGTCCATCTCCACTTCCTGCCCTTCACATGTTTCTCTTGAAAGATCTAGTCATGCTTGAACCAACTCCGAACTCATTTGCAAACAAGCAAATGAAGTGCGAGCTATGTGAGATGCTCAACATAAAACGGTGCTATGGAAACAAGTTTGAGTCCTTGAATGTGTAGTGCGTGAGATTATACGCTTTGTTCTTGAGAACTATGCCTATTTGAGACTGGGGAGTTTCGAGAGCGGCTGCATGCACAATCTGCTCAAGTCAATTCCTGCTCCGAGATGCCTGAAATCTTGGACTTGTTAGACTTCGCTCTTGGCCTGCGTCAGCTTCGAATATGCAGAAAACTGCAGGAGGTTGAAGGCATCGCATAGCATCACCCAGACGAGCTATCAAACCCCAACATTCAGAAACCAGCATTATTTTGTCACATGTAGTGATGTAATTCCTCTCCAATGGCGGCCTGGACAGCTCGATACCAATGCATCCAGGTGGTGTCACTCAATCCTCGGGCTCTGAAATTTCCGTAAGTTGTGAGACTGTTGCAACCCACGAGTCAACTTTGCAAATGTCAAGTTGGTCCATAGCAACTTGGTGTGCAACTTGTGGATTCTTCTAGCTTGGCATGTGTCAACCCCAGTCTTCATAGCAAACAGGCGCTAAATCTGGTCAACCCCAATATTCAACGAGCCATTAGAGTTCAGACCTTCTGCTTGAGGGTTCCAAAACCCATCGATATGTTGAATATGTTGTCCTTGCAGGATGGAACCACAACAACGCCGCGAAGGTGTCTATTGGGCTTGTTTCATCGCATGTATGAAGTGGCTCCGTGTCGGCAGCGAACATTTGATCGACGCCATATACCCTGAATCCGTTTAAGTTCAGAGCTGTTTCAATCCGAACCTCACAGAATGACAATGCTCACACAAACAATGCAGCTGTTTGTGCAGTGTGAATTATCCGCATTCAAGACTTTTTTGCTGAATTGGAAGTTCTTTTTGGATCTCATAAGCCCTGAATTTTGTCAGTTGGGAGAGGTCAAGTGAAATTCAATAAACTTAATGACTTCGACTGACCAACTGCCAAGTTGACGGCTGAATGAGTTTCTCACTGAGACACTGCAGGTGAAAAACGGGAGTGAACACTTTAGTGGGCACCCCAAACCCCACTTGATGCCACAACAAGCCTTTAAGCACCTGCAACGTCCCCCTACTCTTGTCCGGGGAGGCAAAGGGCGAAAAGAGGGCCGCCCCCTTAACGTTGCAATCGAGATGTGAACGGGGCAAAATGCGTGCTCTGATAGGTCTCCTGGTGCACGGCATACTGCAAACACAACAGAAGTCTCAACTCTCCCTTCTGGTCGCTTCATTGGAGATCACGCGATTGAATTTAGCAAACCTCGTGTCAGGATGCACTACAGCACTCTACACGGTTGAAATAGCTGACAATGGTGTGGAACCTCGCACATCCACAACTGTAACCAGTGGAACAGTCCCAATGCCCACACCCCATGTTGTCACCTTCCTAGTGTCATGTTACGTGTCTGCTCAATTGGTTAGAGGGAAAAATTGGGTTGCATCAGTTGCACTGGACCTTCCATGTGACAGAGCCTATATTCCTTTGCACACCAAGATTAATCCAGTTGAGCAGCAGTTTCCTGTCCACTTGCAATTGAACGAGTCCAAAGTCAGACTGAGCTGCTCCTGTGACTTTGACTAAATATGGTCGAAAAGCTTCTAAGGCATGATGGCATGATGATGCGGATGAATAATTGGTTGGCGCAAATAAGAACACTTCACTGCACTCATGCGAAGATTGTTGACAGCTAAGCGCCACACTGCCAGTTATCTAGGGTCACCTTTCATGTCTCACCAGGTGCCGAATGGCAACAGGCTTTCTCCTCGACAACTTGACCTCATCTCCCAGTCACCCCGGCCATAGCTGTATATAGTTGTCCTATCAAGTTCTTTCATTTGAAAAGAGCCTTGGGTTGGCCCTGGGAGAATCCGGTGTCCAGTGTCTACCTTTGCCTGTTTCCGTGGGAGAGCTTTTCTAGGCATACCGTATTCATCTCCATGTGTTGCAAAACTGAATAAATCAGTTTGGTCCGAAACAAGGATGCTGTCCGCTATAGTAGGCGTTCTTTCAAGGATAGATTCAGACTGCTGTATGACAATTCTGTTGCGCCAGCCTTCGGAGGAGCTTTTGCCGTGGGGACGAACACGATGGCATTGATCCAAACATGTCAAATTCAGGCCATCATGACTGTTCCACAAAGGCTGTCTTTCTTTGCACACCTGTCAAACTGCAATCTTGTCACATGTTGGCACATTGAACTCAGCATACTGGGCCTTGTCCACCTTTCAATCAGCATTCATT
>DF241835.1:0-66690 GCA_000507305.1 Breviolum minutum Mf 1.05b.01 | reverse complement strand
CCTTCGGCGAAACCCAGGATGTAAACTCATCGATCAAATTTATACAACAATTCTTTTGAACCAGCCTTGGGAGGAGCTTTTGCCATGGGAACGAACACCATGGCATTGATCCAAGTATTTTAAGTTCAGGCCATCATGAATCATGACTGTTCCACCAAGGTTGTCTTTCTCTGCACAGCTGTCAAACTGCAATCTTGCCACATGTTGGCAGATTGAACTCGGCATACTGGGCTTTGTCCAAGCATTCATTTGAGAATAAGCTTTAGTTGTTCTATGAAGTTCTTTCAATTGAAAATAACCCTTGGGCTGGCCTTGGGCAAAACTTGGCCGTTGCGTCTGCAACCACAGAAAAACACTGATCTACAAAGGCCTGATTCCATGGGAAGGCTTTTGCAGGCAAACCTGCATAAATCACCTTCGTCGAAAACAAGGATGTGAACTCAGGGATCAAATCTAGATTGTACAACAATTTTGCGCCAGCCTTGAGAGGAGCTTTTGCCATGGGAACGAACACCATGGCATTTCAGGCCCATCATGACTGTTCCACCAAAGGCTTTCTCTGCACAACTGACAAACTGCAATGCTGGCCCATGCTGGTACGTAAGGGCGCATATTGGTGCATGTTGTCATTCAGCTTTCTCCACCTGTCATTCATTGGGACAATAGCTTCAGTGATTCTATCAAGTTCTTGATATCAAGTTTTTTCAATTGAAAATAGCCCATGGGCTGGCCTTGGGCAAAACTTGGCCGTTGCTTCTGCAACCACAGAAAAACACTGATCTACAAAGGCCTGATTCCGTGGGAAGGCTTTTGCAGGCAAACCTGCATAAATCACCTTCGGCGAAACCCAGGATGTAAACTCATCGATCAAATTTATACAACAATTCTTTTGAACCAGCCTTGGGAGGAGATTGTGCCATGGGAACGAACACCATGGCATTGATCCAAGCATTTTCAGTTCAGGCCCATCATGACTGTTCCACCAAAGGCTGTCTTTCTCTGCACAGCTGACAAACTGCAATGTTGGCACATGCTGGCACATGCTGGCACATGCTGGCACGTAAGGGCACATATTGGTGCATGGTGTCATTCAACTTTCTCCACCTGTCATTCATTGGGACAATAGCTTCAGTGGTTCTATAAAGTTCTTGATATCAAGTTTTTTCATTTCAAAGTAGCCCGTGGGCTGGCCTTGGGCGAATCTTGGCTGTTGCTTGCGCAAATGTCTATCTTTGCCTTATTTCGCAGGAAGGCTTTCCCGTCGCTTTACATGGTTTTGGCATCTCATGACCGACGAAATAACGAATCAAACATTGGAGGTTTTAACGGATGCTCGCATGTTGGCAGTTTGAACTCAGCATACTGGGCCTTCAAACACCCTTCAATCAGCATTCATTTGAGCAATAGCTTTAGTTGTTCTATGAAGTTCTTTCATTCGAAAATAGCCCTTGGGCTGGCTTTGGGCAAATCTTGTCCGTTGTTTGGGAAACGATGGTAAAACACTTGTGTCCAGTGTCTACATTTGCCTATTTTCGTTGGAAGGCTTTCCTAGGTAAACCTGCATAAATCAGGTGTGTTTAAAACACGGATGTAAACTCATGGATCAAATTTCGACTGTACAACCATTTTGCGCCAGCCTTGGGAGGAGCTTGTGCAATGGGAACGAACACCATGGCATTGATCCAAGCATTTTCAGTTCAGGCCCTTCATGACTGTTCCACCAAGGTTGTCTTTCTCTGCACAGCTGTCAAACTGCAATCTTGCCACATGTTGGCAGATTGAACTCAGCATACTGGGCTTTGTCCACCTTTGAATCAGCATTCATTTGAGAATAAGCTTTAGTTTTTCTATGAAGTTCTTTCAATTGAAAATAACCCTTGGGCTGGCCTTGGGCAAAACTTGGCCGTTGCTTCTGCAACCACAGAAAAACACTGATGTCTACAAAGGCCTGATTCCGTGGGAAGGCTTTTGCAGGCAAACCTGCATAAATCACCTTCGTCGAAAACAAGGATGTGAACTCAGGGATCAAATCTAGATTGTACAACAATTTTGCGCCAGCCTTGAGAGGAGCTTTTGCCATGGGAATGAACACCATGGCATTTCGACTGTAGACTGTATAACACTTCTTTTGCGTCAGCCTTGGGAGGCGTTTGTGCCATGGCATTGATCCAAACATCTTAACTTCAGGCCATCATGACTGTTCCACAAAGACTATCTATCATTGCACAGCTGTCAAACTGCAATCTTGCCACATGAGTAGCTGTCAAGACCTCTGTTAACTCTTGCGACCATCCAACATTTGAGATGTCCCTTTACTTTTTGAACTTTCGGGGTTTTGGGGATCATGGGGTATTGCTCTGGAATTCTTCGTCTGGAATTCTTGGCTTTCTTGTCTGCGATCACAAGTGAACCGATCGGAGGTTTTAACGGATGCTCGCATTTCGAAATGCACAGCTCAATTGCCTTCTCTGAATCAAGTGATCTAGTGAATAGAATGTGCCTCTCCAATTCTGATTTCGAAGTTCAATTTGCAGGCTATATTTCTGCGCAAAGTCCCACAAACTGGGAACCGATCCGTGGCAAGGACCCCAGCATTTTTTGCCGGCCGCCTTGGCGCCTCTCCATTGCTCTCGATGATGAAAACCCAAACTGCGAAATCCAAGATTGTGTCTTCAAAAGATATAGAGAATTTGCTGTCAACACCAATTTCTTCGGGATGCAAAACGGCCTGAAATATGAGATGGCCAGACTGATTTCGGTGTGTGTGTGTGTGTGTGTGTATTTGACGTGCGTCAGGTGATGTCACTACAAAACGTCATATCTAACACACATATACTGTAGAAATGTATAATACACATATCTATGTATTTAAATATGGGGAAACCACCTTCTTTCAATATTTTTCTGGCTGGTGAAATGTCCAAAATCATCCACCAAACAGATCTTAAATGCAAATGGCAAGAGTCTGAGGCTGCAAACCTGACAAAGACCGAACAGTATCGTTTATCAGCCATCGTTCCTCCAAATCAAATCAACTAAAGCTGACAGAAATGATATGAAGTGATGTGAAGACACGAACTCTTCACCAAAATGATACTTTGAGCCCCTGTCCTGATGTTTTTTCAGCGGCCGCAAACATACGAGAGTATCTGATCATGTCTTTTCTACGAATTGGTGTGGAGGGATCCGATGTTCCAACACTTTTGGCAATGCCGAAAAAGTTTCAAAGGATCATTCTGATATGTTCTGTGATATTCCATAATGCTGGCCTATGACAAGTACAGCCACTTACTTTGATTTGTGAGGAAAGATCACGCAAGTCTTTAAATGACAGTGGGGCTTGTCGCCGGTCTTGATGGTTGGACATCCTTCTCTAGAGCGGTCCATTCATTTTAAACAGCAAAATTAAATTTCAGATAAATAGATTGATAGATAGATAGATAGATCGATAGATAGATACGAGTAGATAGATAGATAGATCGATAGATCGATAGATCGATGGATTGATAGATAGATAGATAGATAGATAGATTGATAGATCGATAGATAGATAGATAGATAGATAGATAGATTGATTGATAGACAAATAGAGATAGATAGATTGTGAAATGCCGACAGCAATCGGACAAGACACCAGGCTGCTGGTTTTCCTGTTGCGTGAGCCAGTATGGCTTAGGCCTGAAAGCCCAGCAGTCAAGACATGACCTAAAGTGACATGTCATCTCCTATAGCTGGTTACCAATCATGTTTTCATCCATGCCAATGCAATCATCTTCAGCAGGTTCTATTATTTTGTTGGCATGAGATGGTGATTCTGGAGGTTTTCTGAAAAAGGTAACCAGCACATCTGCATCTTAAAAATTGCAGATTGGTAAAGCCAGGTCTGCTGTACAAAGTGTCCAGGCGCTCCAACCGGCAAACTGAGACCCTGTTTCACGTCAACCGAACTTTGCCGAGGCCGCTGGGCGTCTTGACAATTCACCGCGGCGGCAGTTGGTGGTCATGTCTCAAAGTACCAGAGATTTCCCCTGAGTTGTACACAGTGAGATGCTAAAAATCAGGGGTCACCAAACCATAATACACGATATTGACAAAAGCCACGCATAGACATTCATAATTGTTTGCACCATACAGGGAAAAACATGCTATCTGCTGTATGCATGATTGACTACAGCACTTTCCATGTGGGATGTCCCACATATCTCCAAGTCTTGAAACGTTTCCACCATGAGAGTAAATTCCTATACGAGGTGTCGCGGCCGATGCCGCAGCTGTATAGTGAATGCTAGCTGGCGCATACGGTCAGCAGCCCCAAAATCAAAAGGTGTGGATCTCCAACTGTTGGAGGCACAACGAACGGTTTCAGATTCTCAAATGATTTGGATTTTTTTCAAAAAACTGTTACTGTCGACAAGTGAAAAAACAAACAAGCAAAAGAACAATCGCGATACACATTCAAGTTCTTCAGAAGCTGATTCCAAAACTAAAAGTCTGGAAATTGTCTGTCAGCTTTACTGTTGAAGCTGGCAAATCATAGAAATGCTCATGCAATCTCCTTGACTGGGGCAATTATGACCCTCTCCCGTAGGGTTGAAATACAATCCACAACCACCTTGACACGCGCCATAGAAGTAGCAACCTGCACATCTGGGTTTCACCCCCATCCCATCCTTGGGTTTTTTTGGGGGGAAAAATCCAAATGTTCGTCTCAATTGGTACAAATTGAGACACAACGACCAAACATGAATACGAGATGAATCGTTGCTTGGCATAGATTTGTATCTTTGAAACTTGATACAACAGCTTTCCTAAACATGAGACAAGTCTCATTGGATGGTGAGTGTTTCGGATGGATTTATCTACACAGTTGTCACTTGCGTGGAGTCACTGTTAAAGTTCCATTTCTGCAATTCCAGGGTACAGTACTCTATCTATAGACAAAAAAAATGATGCTTCACATGTATATATACATAAACATGTGTATATATATGTTTGTAGACTATGATGTGTATATATCTACATATATTTACATACATTTATATATATACTTATATTAGCATGTTTTCACCACGCCCTATGATCTATAATTTACATGTATTGTATCCCCGACCGAGCCTCTAGGCCAGTTTGGCTTGCTGTCTTTTGCAATGACGTCCTTCCACTTTCCTCAAGGCTTCATGGCTAAAGATGATGAAAGATACCTATGTAGGCAAGAGCGTTGAACAACAGCAGAAAATCTCAGAAACAAATGAGAAGACATTTTATAGTTTAAACATGGTTCCGATTGAAAAAAAAACAGCAAGATGAGAAACGAGAAGATGTGTTGTGATGATGGGATCATGTGTACAGGCTATGCTCCTCCGAGCTGCTATGGCTATTTCTGAAAAAATAAGAAGACAGGTCGGACCGAGAACCAAGACAAATTATGCTGAAACCTTGAATCTTCTCATGTGAAACAAATGATTTCGTAGGTCACAGAATGTCTAGAAACTCCCGAAATCCCTTGTACCTCCTTCCTTTTTTCCTATCCAAAAATCCTCTCGGAGCAAGTTGAGCTCATTGCAACATGATCTTTGTGGGCTTCTCTTCTATTCCATGATTGCTGATGCAGCCGACTATAAAAATTAGATGTAATCTTATATATATATATTATATATATATACAGATATGTATGTAACTATCTATATATGCCACTACTTACGTATGTTATATTATCATCATTATAGATGTGACGTGAAGGCGACTTTTCCTTTAGGCCTAGCAGATGTTCCAGCCAGCTTCCGCCAAGACACCCCACATGCATCCTTGGCCAGGCCTACGAAGCGAGACTCCGAAAGACGTGACACGATTCCGTTCCATCCTCCAAAACCTGCAGTTTTCAATTGTGTCCAGCAGATAAAAAAGACATAGAAAAAACACATGTATAGTTTCATTGTTTCACCCTTTTACCTTTCAAAAGTGGATTGAATTGGATGGATGACTTTTTTTTAACAAAGAGATGTGGAATTTCCAGAAATAACAGTGACAAGATATCACAAGTATTCCATCTCGGGTCTTCAACATATCGTGGCCCACATCTTGCCTTAAAGCTTCAGCAGCTTGAAGACATGCTTCCTGTGATGTCGCAGCCTCGAATGGAGCCTGCAACTTGCAGGTGGGAAAGGACTCACATCTTCACACCTAAATGACTTTGATTGGACTAGATGTGTGGTTTTCTCAGAGAGCTTTGTTTCAAAAGAAATCTGATTTTGTTGCCTATTTCTCTCTGGGAAAAACCGAGCAACCCCTGGTTTCAAAAACACGTCCGTCTCCTTTCCGCACCTGACACGCGCTGTCAGACTTGGGCACGGCGAAGGCACGATCATTGGCTGCAAGGGCAATCTTCATCCAGGCCTGGGGACGGTCTACCCAGGCCACCCAGTGCCAGTCATTAAATGAAGGTTTTTTGTCTTAGGATTCCCGGCAAAAACAATGATGCAAAAAATTCATCATCCTACCGTGGTGACTGTAACTATGGTGAAGGTTTAGATCCAAGGTATATCTACCTATATACATGTGCCACAGATTTTCATGGGTAAATGTAGGGTTCAACATATCATAGACTTAGATGCAATGGGTACAAAACATGGGAACAAAATGCCGAAAAAGGTAAACTTTCGCATGCCGCTGAAAAATCCCCATCTGGTAAAGACCATCAAGATTAGTAGTGAATTGTCCAGCCGGCTATGTTAGCTTACCGGAGTGTACAAATAATGCAGCAATAAACGTAAAAACATCACGAATCATTTATCTGAACATAGCTCACATTGATTCAGACTACCCAAACAAATGTGCTTTTAAAACAAAACCAAAAAAAAAGACAGGTGTGAAAACTGCCAATATTCTCCATAGCTACCAATCATCCAACCTGCCAAAAAAACAGCAAAAAAAAACACCTTGGGAAGTTTTCCCCCACGGAAACCACCATGACGATGGCCTGGCCTTGAGCTCGGAGTTACCATTGCAGGACCAGAGTTGAATCTTGGCACCGTTGAAGGCTTCATTGCCTGGGAGGTTTTTTCGTTGGGGCATCCGAAATCCGAAAAATTCGTTTCGAGAGGGGCATTTTAGTTGCTTAGTAAACAGTAGTTGTGGTAAAAAAACAGCAAAGAAGCTCTCAGGGATTTTTTTTTTTTTGGTGGGGGGGGGGGCTGTTTTTTTGTTTGGGAGTCGGGATGATTTTGTTAGGGGCCGGGAACATCTTGTATGAAAGAGATGCTGTGAAGGATGTTGGGCGAAATGATTTAAAGCATTTGCTGATGGTGATTGCGTACTTTCTTGGGCCTTCTTCAACTTCAATAAGCCAAAAGATACCAAAAGACTTCCAGAAGGGAAAGCCACGAGAAATGGGGTCATGTATGGAAACCTGAAAGTAAATCATGATCTTTTGCCGGTGTTTTCTATCCAAATGGTGGCCAGGAAGAAAGAATTCGTGGGCTGGTGTTTGTTTGCTTTGTCTTGAGCATCCTTGAGGAATCCGCTCCCTATGCGTCAACATGCTTCAACATGACATGTCTAAGTAATGTGTATACTTCAACACCTTCCAACCCATCCCCCAAACCCAAAGAGAAACACCGAAAACGCACCGGAGAGTTTTTCCCTTTTAACGGTCCAGGATACCATCAATGGCCAAGCAAAAGCCCGGTTGATTGTAGGCATTAATGGACCCCATCAAGGCAGAAAACCACCGTTGATTGTCATTCTTTTCGTTGCCTCCGTCGTGGCAAGCCGCTTTTGGTCACCCCTTTTGTTGCCTTGAAGTTGGTATGATCTTGGCAGAACCGATAAATAGCGGTTGCTTCAAGCCGAACACAAAGAAAAGGTAAGGGGAACTCTTCAAAGATCAAAGTTCAGATCCCAAAACAACCAAAAGTCTCGCGAAAAACGAGTGTTCCAAAAAAGTTCAGGCAATGGAAACCCCACTTAATTGTATAGAACTGTGGCATCGAAACATTGGTAACACCGAACCCTGTGTAACTTGACCCGAGTGGATTCACTGAGTATTGGATTTGCGATTGAAATTGGCACATTTTGGAAAACTCTGAAGTTGAACTGTTTGAAAGTTGCTGTCAAAAAGATGCAAATTCTTTGTTGTGTTCACTCAAGTGGCAGAATCATGTGTTTCAAAATCCAGCGAAAAGTAAAAGTATGTATACAAGAAAGACTGCTCCCGGTTTGGATCACTTGCTACCTCAGGCATCCTCATATCCACCATGCTAGTGTCGTCGTGATCATCATCATCATCATCATCATCATCATCATCATCATCCAAGTTTGTTAATGGTTACTAACCTACAACCAAAAAAACACAAGACAAAAAAAAAACGCCACCACTCCCCTCCCCGCAAAAACTGGCTGACTTCCCGAAAGCTGTCGGCGACGAGAGACATTTCCAGAGCTGGATTTTGGAGCCATTGGCAAATTCATCGCCATCAATCACTAAGCAGTACTCCGGGTTCGCGTACATGCCTTGCAACTCGGCGATTTGTTTTTTTCCGCCGAAGGTTCAAACGTTCGAAGATTGATACAGTACGTGTTGATGAAGACTCAAGATGTTGTTTTGGTGTGTTTTTTTCATCATCAAATTGAATATAAACAGTCTCATTCTTGAATGGTTTGCTGACTTTAAGACTAGTCTTCTGAACCCACTCATGATCACATTTGTCCACATCTGATGTCTCAAATACCTTGTGCAAAGGGAACAAAGGCACCTTCCAAGAACCACCCCAACCAACCCCAAAAATTTGCTCCCAGAAATCACCAATCCGAAGAACGGATTCGATGCGATTCATCCACTACGAAGTTTTGTCCCTGGCTCTCAAAACTGTTGTCACAGTCCCACAAGTGCACCTGCAAAATCAATCGAAGGGTCCACTTTTCAGTTGTCTTCTAATGATGTGACCCAAAATGGGGGAGCTCAAGAGGTTTTTGAGATCTTCCTATTAGACTATTAATTAGTTGATTGGTTGATTACAGCCTTGTACACCTCCATGGTAAAAACTCAACTTTCGAGACTAATGCTGCACTTGCTGCCCTTAATTCCACTGGAGGCTTCAACCAAAGGTTTGCTTCACTGAGAGAAATTGATAGCAAGCCAGTAAATTAGCCACGTATTGATAGCAACCCCGGGGTTGTCTACATGCCATGCACCCCAAAACACCAATGTCCATAAGTTGCAAGCATCCAGAATTCTACATATGTAGTAGCTGTAGCCTTAAGAGTTAGAACCGCACCAGTGAAAAAAGTTCAGCTTCTCATTCCAAATGTCTGCTCCCTACTCCCAAAATGTCTGAAGAAGCCAGCAAAAAAAACACCAGGACGGCTCCAAAAAATGCTGGACCATTCAACATACTCCCCCGAAGTTTAACAGCTCGCCCCTAAAAAATGATGCTTGGAAGACGATCCTTTCCTTTTGGCTACAACTGTTAAACTTCTCGGGTATTCTGTTTTTCATGGCTCATCTTCAAGAAAAACAACACATGTGCCATATAAACCCCTACTATTGGGTTGATGACCATCCCCAATGGGAAACTAAGGGAGTTTAGACCCACACATGGCACCTTTACCCCATTGGCAATCCGATTCCCATCACTCGAGAGGCAAAAGTTCTGATGCTTGGCCCAGGCCAGATGCAGCGGAGTGTTCTGAGTTATCACGACGAGAGTTGACCAACAACAAAAACCTTTGGACCAATGTCATGAAACGGCATGGCTATAGATACATATTATACAAAAAGATATACATATACAATGTAGGTGATCATTCCCAACAAACAAAGGTGTATGAACGGATGTTTATGGTGTATAGATGATCTTCTATTTGCAAGCAAATCATCATTTTCATGACCAAGTCATGACATGGTTGATGATAGAATTCAGAATTCATCTCAAAAAACAAATCATGCTTAGTGGTATCATACATATTATATACCTCCGTGAATCCCTAGATGATCAACTTCTGCTGAAAAAACCCATCAAACAATCAGGTAGGTAGGTAGGTATTGCATCACCCGAGTCAACTAGAGCTGCATTAATGCCATGTTTGAAGGTACAACAAATGACCCTCACATCCAGCAGCAGCGGAGGGTCAACTGGTGCGGACGTGAATTTTGGTGGAACATTTTCGGATGATATGAAAGGTTCAAAATTTGAGTCCAACCGGTTTGGTGGTGAAAAAACAACATGTGAATTTTGACGTCGACACCCATATGTTCTTTTTATCTCAGTTTTAAACAATGAAACACCCCTGTGATGAGAGCTTGCAACCAGCTTGCTAAAAAAAAACGAGGAGCTTCAATTTCAATAGCCAGAAAATGATTGAAACTAGGATGGTGTCGAAGTTTACCATAATTTGTCCAGCTAATTTCAGGTTCGAAACGCCTATATAGCTAGCTTAGCTAGCCCTTTGGGGCTAACGTTGTAACATTTTCAGAGGATTAAAGTTTCTAGAGAGCCAGACTATCAAGAAACTACAATTTTTTGGTCACCTTAATCTGGGGAACGATTCGATGAGGATTCCAAGTATAGGTCACTCAGCCAAACAGAAATCATGGGATTTTTTCGTAGGAGACCTGACAGCGGACCTGACAAAGGCCATTGAATTGGGTCAACTTCTGCCGTTTCCTTTTGAACAAAATTCGGAGCAATGCATGCAAGCACTCCATTTGTGATCACCAATTTCCTAATCCTGGAAATCTTTCCAAGAACCTAGAAACGCCAGAAATATTTAGGAAAAACATGGTTTGCCATAGCAAGTGCACCATGTGGAATGACAACTTCGTGTACTAACCCTTCATAATTCAATGTACACATCAATTCATGTGCTATACAGTAGATTGATAACTCCTTGTCCAAATGTTCTTTCCATTTTTATGCATTCATGGCCTTCACCTTTTGCGGGAAGGACCTCATTCCAAGAATCTCCCCGAGATGTCGTCAATTTCGTGCCGTTGGCACCACGTAGGGAAGGGCTGGAAATGTTGTACTCTGCAATGGTCAGGCCCAAAATTCCAGAAGCAATCAGGAGTCGAACTGGCGTCAAGAAAAACTCTGGTAGAAAGCTGGTGAAATGGAGTTGTTGTTGGCCATGATGGGTGTCTTTCCAAAATTTCCACATGGTTTGTGTCAGAAAACCCATTGCAGTATAGTTTCCTAGTAACCTGTGATTGACCTATTTCCCAATTTTCCGAGCAAATATTGATGGTTCCGGTCCGCATCGCCAAGATGGAACAAATGTAGTTCTTTTCAGCAAGAATCATCCAAATGTCATCCATGGAGTTCATGTCACCACATCGACCCCCCTTCCACCCGCAGCCTGCCATTTGTTCGACTGAAGCTGAAGAGAGATATCACTCGAGCCAAGGATCTCTGGAAAAGTTGCTTTCTTGAAGGTCATGGTGGGAGTTGTGGTGGCCACATGTGTCCAGAACGTGCTAAAACTACATGGTCTACATGTATTTGGGCAACCAAATGCATCTACCCCATCACCAATATCTCATTGACTCATGGTTTATCTACTTAATAACCCTTTGTCACTGTGAACATGAATGCAAACTTGCAACCGAAAACCGGAAAGCTTGACACTGTGAACCAATCAACTTAAGAACCTCAGTTTCTGCAGCGATCACTTCTCTTCACATCCCTATGGACCCGGAAAGCCTTTGTCCGGAACGCCGTTCTTCGGCGCTTTGGTGGATGGAGTGGCTGCATGCTTGTAGTGGGCTTCGTAACTAAAATCTGACCCTAGTGAACACTTGAAAGAAAAGACTCAGCCTTTACAGCCCAAAATAGATGCTGCAAGCAGCTCAAACTGGTGTAAGCTCCACTTCACGCTGTTGTTCCTGGAAGTGGTGAAATTGTGAAGCAAAGCGAGAAGACATGGACAAGGGAATATCGTGGAAAATCCTATAGAAATCAGATGAAATCAGAGCAAATCTAATGTCTTAATATCTAAACGCAAATATACATGTTATCGTGCCATAGAAAATTATAGATCATCCTCTAGAAAAAGATAGAAAGTCTTGCAAGACTCAAAGAATCTTCTTGTCCCATCCAAACAAATCCTAGATATTCCCAAAGTTTGCAATGAGTTTCTTGCTCCAAGGTATCCCCAGGCCGTAGGCCCTCACCATTGCACCTTGGCCAAGAAGCTTGGAAACAAGTCCTGAGATTCGGTGAAAAAAAACTCCACCGGGGAGTCCACAGCTTCTGAAAAGCAACCAAATCATTTGACTCAACAAAAAATCCACAGAAAACAGTGGAATGCAAAATTTAATGAAACTTTAAAACAATGACCAAGAGCTGTGATAAAAAAAATCAACGATTTTTCATAGGCCCAAAATAGTGGTGGTTGATTTTCCATGATACTGGACATGTCGCCACCTTGGTGCTTCTAGTCCAAGACACTTTCAACATGTCACGAGCACGCTGTTCATCTGGATAGATGACCCTGCGGCATGGCTTGAAGTATGCTAATCAAAGGGTATAAATGTGAAACCACCAATGTAACCGAGCTTCAGTTAATCTTCAGGTTGCTACAACAGCGTGTCTTAAAAAGGCAAGTATTGATTTTGCAGGTGTTTTTTAGCAGTTTGTCCAGTCGGGACTGACCCCTCCAAAATCGATCATCATGAATTCCAATGAATCTATATTTGATACCGTGATACCGTGATACAACTTCAATGCCATATGGAAGATCTGGATCGAGATCTTCAAATCTTCTTCATCATTCGCAGGTTTCCGTCATTCCCAACTCCCATTGGTAACTTGGAGATGAACATCCCATCAACAATGTAACAAAAAACATTGGAATGCCTCAATCCCAAAATCTACAAACAATTTTCTCTTCATGGACCTATCGGATGGTGTACTATCATGCAACAAAAAATCTCATCCCAGAAAAGGATGTTTTGTTTTTTTCAAAACCAAACCCAAGGGGAAGTGACCTTGACATCTCATCCAAAACCCCCAATCCCCACCACCTGGGTGGTGGAACCACCGTGATACCATGCTCCAGGAAGTTGTGAAAATCCTGATTGAAACGATGGAAAACTTCGCTGGAAGTTGTTTGGCCTAACTTGTTGTTGGTTTTGTTGTGGGTTTTTTGTTTGAATTTTTTGATGGTTTTTTTTTCGAAATCTTTATGCTGAAAATGGGATTCACATGATATCATCTTAAGTCATATTAGTTAGAAGGCATCTTCAGAGATTTCATATCTTTGTTCCTGCATCTGCTGGCACTAATTTGAGTATCTGGAAGTCCCTTAGCTGTAACAAGCCATATGAAGTCAACACAACTGATCCAATCTTCCTGGCGTTTCCCCTCAGTTGAAGTCACGGGCTCCTGCAGTTGAACTTGCCCATCTACACACAGCAGGCGTCGTAAGGCAGCATCATCGTCTGCGTGGGCCATCGATGCTGCCCAGGCTGATCGAATTCTGTTAACCAAGAAGGGACAAACTCGTTGGTGTCTTTTCAAATACACTTTCCGCAGTGAGTGGGATGTTCAATCCATAAATCCATCCATACATTTTGGCCGAGAACTTGGCCACTATCAAAAATAACTCAAAATGTAAGATAATATACACATACACTACTATTACCCTCACATCTATCACATAAATATCCGCTGTTTTCCATACTTTGGTTCCCGGGATTTCCCAACCATCCCAACCATCCAAACCAACCAAACCCCCAAAACCCTCAACCTGATGAGAGCGAAAATCGCAAGGTATGCTCCAAGAAATGGCTCAATTCATCTGCCTCAAGAGGTTGAATTTTGAACCCGAAAAAGAAAAATCCCACCACGTTTCACCAGGGAAAAAATCATAGAGTTTCAATTTTTGGGTTGGAAAAGAACCTATGTCTATATATCATAGTTTCATGTTTGGTTGGAAAATTGGATATGAAATATGGTATATCATATATGATTTTGTTTGGAATATCCTTTCCATCCGTGGATTTTTAGATAAAGTCAAATTCTATGAATCCATCTGGGCAAACGACTACTGTTTGATAAAAAGGAATTGTCATGGAAGACTTGAAGTCCTTTGCAGTCACCCAACATTCACATGTCACATGCACGCCTTCCCTTACATTCATGGATTTCTCCCTTTTAAAGGACTCATCCACTGCAGTTGCTGAATATTTCAAAAAAAAACATCCTGTCTCACATATATCAGGATTTTCACCCCTGAGTTCCCTAACATGACATTGGAAGATCCCCCATGTTCAATAGGAAATACATCGACTCAAATGGTGGATCACTCCAAACACCAAAAAATAAAATGCAGCTACAAATCTCCTGTCTGAAAAGCTTAAGGGTTGAGATCTTCCATAAATTTCAAGCCCTTCAACCCAGGTGGTGGCCCGCCTTCAAAACATGCTCTGGATTGGTTTCTGCCAAAGCCCTACTGCCATAGCTCCCTTTGACCTCGGCAACTGGCATCCTGGGGGCCCCAGTTCCAAGGTATGAAAAATGATGTAATCCAAGAAGGGAACAAAAAAGGGAACCAAACAGGAACCATTTCACAAATCCCTTTTGTTGGAGAAATTTCCACCCACAATTTCAAGTTCGGAGTCGGAAGGATCTTTTTAAACGCATGAACCTCGCATCCCTAAGAATGTCTCCGATACCACAAAAAAAAAGAAGCTTGGGGCATTTTCCATTTCGATGAGGGGGGATAATACTATTTATCCCTTCAACCTCTGATGAAATATGGCCAGAGTCTCATCCACTTGCCATCAGTTGAAACCGGAAGTTCATTTTACCAACCCGTGGGCCCATGTTTCTGCAACTAAGTCTTACCTGGCTAGTTGATCTCATTGTGCGGACTCTGGGTGGGAAAAATGTATCCTGAATACATGATTCCTCAAGTCACTGAAACCGATAAACGTGATAAACGGCTTCCCCCTGCTAGAATCGTATAGCTCAAAGGAGAACACCTGGTGCCCTTGCCAATGTTTTGTCTCACAGTGCTTCCATGTTACCACAGATCGCAATAGTCGTTGTAAACCTGGTTTGTCGGTAAGGCACATTTCGCGGTCCAAGTTGAACCACTGGCAACTTCGGAACTTTTGGTGACTTCAATCAATGGTTTGGTTGGTTGGTTGGTTCAGCTTGGTGGTTTACTACTCTAGGATAGTCTAGGGCCAAACAAATCAATATCTCACAATCCCTTAGGATTGTAAACCAGGAAACCCAAAAACCAAACCCTTTGGCTATTTTTTGAAGAGGCTGGAAAAAATCTGATGCAGCATTGCAGTTTTGCTTCAACTTGGATTGCTGAAACCAATGAGCTTTTGATATTCTGTGCTTCTCTCCATCTACATGGAAAAGCAAATTCTTCCATTTGAATCCGACCCATCTGACATCTTTTTTTCACAACAAAACACACAAAAATCCCAAGTTGTCCATATTCATTTCCCAAAATGATATGCTATCTGCTATCGAAATGTCTCATTTCTGCTCCAGTTGATCCAATCACCGGGCGTCAACATTTGAAGGTCCCGCGGTCCCGTTGCAACTGAGTGGCGCATGGCTTGCTCCGAGCTTACACGTGGGAGCTGAGGTTTCCTTAAAGATCAAAGCATTTTTCGAAATGCCTTCTTTTTTTGCAAGCTGATGTCGTGTATTGTACATATATATATATATGCACAGTGTTATTGATCTATCTGTTCATTTGTTTACTTATGTTTATTTATGTATTTGATTTATTCACATTTTGACACAATGTAGAGATGGCGCTGAGCATAATGGACCAAAACAGAAAACAAATGAACAATATATACTATACATATCGTGTCGTCATCGCTATATATATATACATGTATATATAGATGTCCAGAAACAGGACTTATTCTCTATGTATATACATACATACACGGATATTTTCGAGGCTATGCACGAATGAAATAAGTATAGCATAATATGTGCTTGCAGGACATTATGTCGAAAAGGTTGGAGTCGCAGTCTTTTGACACATGTCGCCAAACATTATATCAGAGCTTCTGGCAACGGTCCTACACCGTCCGCAATCAAATCTCTCTCAGGAATCTCAGGTGTTGCACCCGCGATGTCTCAAAGCTTGTGTGGAATCAATGTCAATCCGATGACCATTGCGATGCACACATCAGCATCATCATCTCCTATCCTTTAGTCATCCAAACAAAGGTCACCCCAGGGTTGATTTCAACAAGAAAATATAAGAAGTTGAGCATCCAAAACAATCCTACCATCTGCGAACACTTCACAGCATCTTTTTACCAACCTTCACAAGAATTCCTGATTTCTACATCAACCACTGTGCATAACTGACGCTAGAATCTTCATATCTTCATATTTTGCCGACAACCAACCGTCCAACCGGACACCAACATCTAAGCAAAGCATCGTGTGGCTCTTCACGGGCCCTGCCTGAGAGGAGAGGAATTGGATGACGCAAATCAGAATGGTGAAGTGTCATTTGGTGAAATATTCGCCGAATCATTCAGTAAAATATTGGACAGGATGGTCGATCAGCATCTATATTCACAATTTACGCTAATTATTGTTTCACAACTAGTATTCACCATCCTCAATTGAATGATTTCACAGAAAACCTCCTCCACCTTCACATGTTCATTCTCCATCTCCATCCGATACTTCCACCAAAACCCCAAGTTTTCCTATCTTCAACCACGCCACACGTAAGGCTTCAGCTGCACGTATCCGGTCCTTGCACTGTTGACGTTTGATCTTGAGAGCTTCAAAGCGATGCTCCAAGTAATCCCAACCTTGGAGAAAGTTTGATGGAAATTCATTGGCCTTAAAAAGATTCCCAAGTTGACACAATTGAGGTAAAACTTGTAAAATCAACTCACAATGTATTTTTTGGATATCACCGCCATGGAATTAGTACTTACCGGTACCCATTAAGGTCTCTTGGGTATCACCCCAGGACATTGATTGTCACCTAGGGATCGTCGCCTGTTTCTTCTCAATGAACTCTCAGAAATATGAAAGTGTCTATGGAATTCGATATTGTGTATGTCTCAAAAAATTAACTCATTTTCCCCCAAAACACCCCAAAAAGACTTGTTGAAGAATCATGTGCTCTTCATTGCTTCATGTTCAGCAAGCGTTTTTTTTGAAAGTGTCTATCTCCCTCAACAAAGCTACAACTAACCTTTTGATGCCCAAAATTCTGAAATTCGGCACTAAAGGATGGGCTCGCGGCCTTCACCTCAGGATGGCGGCTCCCATCATCAGCCAAGCTTCAGCGAGATTCCACGTCCACCTGTCGCTCTTCATAGTGGTCCACCTCGGTCGTCTCCTGGATTCATCCACCGGAAGTCTCACCCGCAAAACCCTGGAGTTGCCAATATGTAGATCTTTATAGCTACCATCTGTTGGCGGATTTGTTTCCGAAAAATGTAGAGGGGACAAATCTGCAACCTTGCAATTCAATGGTTGAATAGTTGATTAATGGTTGATTCATACATATCTGTCAATGATTCAATGGTTGATTAGTAGTTTAGCTTGGTGGAACCTATTCTACGGGATTCCCAGAATAGCAAGCTGCCAGCAGCAACCACCAAGTAACCACGGACGGAACATGTGCATCTACACAAGTGTATGATATATATATATACACCATATAGAGTACGAACGATGATACTTCATCAACTGGAATTCACGTGACATTTTGCAACAGCATCCTGTACTAAACTACACCACCATTTACCATGAGGTCAAGTGAGGCTCTTTATAGTTTCCCCAAATATTCATATGTTATGAAGATATACAGTATCATGCATTTAATCAAGTTCCTTCCTAAAAATTTACAGATCTTCATCTTTCCAATCTGTTCCAACCTCACATAAATCGTCCTGGATGTGTCGAAAACGCCGTCGTTTGAAGCGTGTGAAGAGCGACTGGCTACGGGAGCAGAGCGCATCGCCATGGCCGTAGATCACCTCAAAGGATAAGATTCTGAGTGACATATCTTCACAATTATCATCCATACCTAACATCCATACTTCACATAATCATATATCATACCTAACATAATCATACATCATACCTAACATAAGCATAGTATAAATCTATTATCATATAATATATATATATATACATAAATCCATTATAGAACCATCATCATGGGGGAGTTGGAAATAAGTTGATTGGCCTTTCAACCTTAGATCATAGTTGGTGGTTGAACCAACCCCTTTGAAAAATATGCTCGTCAAAATGGGTTCATCTTCCCCAAATTTTCGGGGTGAAAATTCAAAAAATATGAGTTGCCACCACCTAGACTTATTTCAGCTGTCTTTTGTCATGCAACTGCCAAAATCATAACCACCAAAACCAGCAAACATCACAAGCCATTAACATTTAATCAACAAAGATTGCAACGCCAAAACTAAATGTCATAGATGACATAGTAATAGACATCTCCACCCTCACCATGTAGAGCTGTCGAGCTGTAGGCTTATAGGATGCTAACAGAGCTTCCCCAAATGTAACAAGAAACCCTGTGCAGCTCGATGGTGACTTGGCCAAGAAACTAACTGCGGCTTCTCTGGAAAGACCTGATCCAAAAGGCAGGATCATAAGTTTTCTGTACAGCAGGTGAATAAAACCAAGCAGACCAATGTTTCTTAGGAACAAGCCTTCCAAAAAAAACAAAAACATGAAATTCTGACCAACCCCCCCCCCCCCTACCCAAAAAAAAAAANAAAAACATGGCAGTTTTTTTTGGGGGGGAACAAAATAATTTTTCCTCGTTCCAAAAAAAAAAGGAACAGCAACATCCCCGGGTTTTTTAAAAGCTCCAGGCCTCCATGTGCAAAACCGCCAAGCCTTCCGTCATCAAAAAAACATCTCCCAAGGTTCGGTTCCAATGGATGTGTTTTGTTGGTGGGATGTTTTGTGTGTTAAAACATGTTTTTGTTGGTTTTTGTTTGTTCAGTTGTATGGTTTTATTCGGTAAATCTTGGTGGATTTATTATCATATCATATATTGAAAGACTTGATTCTATGAGAGAAATGACATGAGATGTGTTATTTTTATGGAAACAGTTGATTCCATGGGAGAATTAGAGATCTTCCAAAAAATGGGTAACATCTATCAAGCACGACTTGCATGAGATCAACCTCATCAACCTGGGAGGTTATGCGCCTTATGTGGAAAACCTCTAGGTTTCCGAAAACTACCATGAAGCCCTGAAAATTATAGAGATGTGAAATTATAATATGTATCAAGGAACTATAGGGTCCATTTGCAAAATCCATTTGCAATAGCGTCCATTTGCAAAATCCATCTTAGTGGGGTATATCATGATTGGATGATTTTTTGAGCATCACAGCAGCTGTTGGAACACACCCTACCAGTGATCCCATGTTGGATTTCTTCTACATGCCGACCTCGTTGAAGCTGTCCATTGTTGAGGTGCACATCCAAAGTGATTTTCACCTGATGGACCACCACCAGGTAAACATAATGAAGTGCTGAAAACCACAGGAAAAAAACTGATTGATTTTACACCCCGGAAGATTAACATGGAACATAATCATGGAGGTTTGGAAGATCAATTTCCTTTCTAAATGGGTGATTCGTAGGTTCCATGTTAATCTTCCAGGTTGTATCCTTGACATGATGAATCCATCATTAACATTCATCAAAGATTGTCATGCCTGACGTTCGCCCTGGAAGAGGGGCTCTGTTAACATCATCTTGCCACAGGCGACACAACGCGGTTTGGAAGGCGATTGTTCTCCAACGCCTTGGCCGTTCGCAAGTCCTAAAATATAGGAATTCTGAAGGTTTCCAGGCGCATTGCTGGCCCCTTCAAATCCATAAGGTCCAAAAATTGGCAGCACGCGAAAACTCCTGAGACATTCTCCAAAAAAATAAATTGCACCTCCAAAAAAAAGAGTAATTCACCATTAAGTTAGCTTGAGTTTTTCCCTCCCAACCAATTCTCCTGAGTTTTGCTTTGAGCTCCAAACCACGCAAGCTGGGCCACCAGGTGTAGCTACGTAAGGTTACTCCACTTCTAGGGGGTTATAACCCCAGTTATCTGTTCATAACTCCATGTATAGGGGGACTTTATAACCCTCCCCTATTAACCACAAAACCGGGGTCCCGCCAACTGATGTTTTTCCCCCAAGTTTTTCAGATCCCAACAAAAAATCCAAAGAAACTGGTCCAAAAGCTCAAGCTGAGGAGTTGTTCCACCTGTCCGAGCTCGCCGTTTTTTGGATCGGAGAAATCCATCTACCAATGGGAACAAACCCAAACGGTAAGATCAACGGGGCCAAAATCCCACACAGTTGATTTTCCCTTCTTGCGTGCGTTTGTTGTTGAGTCTGAGTATAAAATACGATGTTGCAACATCTTGGCTCCCATGATTTTATTCATTAATGGGAGTTACTTGGTGGCTAACCAACAATGTCAATGAAAAATCAGGTGATGGTTTCTGATGCTTTCGGTGGTTTTTTCTTGCCTTTCAATTTTGACACCAAAAAAGTCAGATCCAAAAAGCCCCCGCAGTCAGCAGTGCAGAACTGATGGGGTAGTAGTAGCTACAAATATAGGCAAAGAAAAATGCAATTGCCTTAGCTACAAAAAAATATATCTCATAAATATGTATATATATATATCCTTAAAGCAATGACCTCCGAAGTTAACTTCAGGAGCTTCATAGATGTTTCTTCAAATATCAACCTTCTAGGATTCCAGTGATCCCACCGTTCCACCATTTTGGAACCAACGAGATCGCACCCTGAAGTCGTCCACATCATAAGTCAACTTCTCAGCCAATCGTGGCCACCTCCAAAACACCAATGTGGTGGCGTTTTTGGATGGCGAAAATCCGTTAGAAATGGTCAAGAAACCTCAAAATTTAACATGGATATACCGTATTTACCAAGAAAAAGATGTGGTTTAAAAAGGTAATTCCGATGGAACATGACTCATGCATGACTATTCTATTTTGAGATGTCTAAATGCACTTTTATGTCATGTAAATCAAATATCTGCTAAAAAATGAAATTTCAGGAGCGTTACCTCCTTGCGCTTCTCTTTTATGTTTCAAGGCCTTTCATGATCGCGTGTCAGTGTCGACCAAATGACCCCTCCAAGATCTCTTTCAACACAACCAACTACCTTGTTGCAGGACAAAAGCTCCCTGATTTTTTACCTAGCTACTTGCTATCTAGCTAGAAAAAAAAGGTCAACTCTTCCAAGCAAACCCCCACCTTCCTACCACGTTGCTGGTACATTGCGCTTCCTCATCACAGCTTCCAAGTCTTAACTCAGCATAGAGGGGACGCTCTGAAACGGAGACCTCCAGGATACCAAAACTAACCTCAGGACAGAAATCCATTGAACCATTGTCACCTGTCAAATTTTGACAAACACGTTAAACGGAGGGTTGGTAAACACAGGGTTTGAAGCAGTGGCCAGGTTTTTTCGTCTGGCAGTGCAAAATAAGATGATGCAATGTCTGGGTGAATTGTGAAACATCAAGCTAAAATCTGGTGACTTCGTCAATTTTAAGCAAGGGTTCCAAAACAATCTCAAAACTCAAAGCACTCATGATCCACAAAACGGCCAAGCGACCTGTCCACTCTTCTTCTCCACTTTGCTGGTGCTCCAGGCTTCGGACATGTTCGAATGACTCTTAAGGTCGCTGGAATCCTGTCGCGGTACAGTCCGAGTCAAGTGTTCAGTGCTGGTAGCCTGTTCAGACTGAAACATACTGAAACAGCTATTTCAAGAACAAAAATTGGAGGATTGATGTGAAGTGATTAAAGATCTAGCAGTTAGCAGGTGAGAAGTTTCTCATTGTCTCTAAAAAACTTGTATATCACCATCAAGCAGTCAAACATGACTTTCTTGGTGTTCATTTCTTGCAACTTCTGGCTCTCACAACAATGAGTAATATCTGAGGAAGATCTGTCACATATCTGTCACATTTGAAAACCCTCTGTGCCAAGGTCGACGACCCAAGAAACTGCTTCTAAAATTCCACCAAACTGGACCTTTCAAATCATCATATGTTGAAACAATAAGCCACCCAAGAAACTCAAAAAAAAACACACACTTTAACACACACACACACACATCTAACAGGTGTTCAAAAAACACACCTATCATTTCTATCATCTCGCCACTGTCTTGTGGGTCCCCCTGACCTCGCTCTTGGCAGCTTTCTCCTCGAGAATCTCCTAAGGCTCAAGGCGGCCCGGGAGTTGGCGGGTCTCTCCATCCGGGGTCACCCCACCCGGGTGAAACAGCAGTTGACCACAAAATAACGAAGGCACGGCCGTAAAGAAGGGAAATGCCACAAAAGTGTGTGTTTGGGGGATTCTTAGATAAGTGCTGAGTGCATGATGTGGTTTATTTCATATGGTATTCCGACCCAGGAAATTATATAACAAAAAAAAACCTGATTTCCGTCATATTTGAATCGATGATGTTCCGAACTTCCCCCAGGTGGGATAATATGTTAGTTTCCTGGAAGGTATTCCTCATTTCATGTCGTATTTCTTTACAATTTACATGCCAAGGTGCTGCTTCTGCCGAACCCTCGCCTTGGATCTCATCTGCTTCTACCTCCTCCTGGATTGGGATTCAACGGGTGATGGAAGACAGCCTACCCAGTAGGGAACAACGAGTGGTGAAACAAACGGTGAAGCTGATAATGAAATCTCACAAAGATCTGAGATTCCATAAGAAAAATATAGAAAAATGATAAGGTCCAAGTATATGTGTCTGTTCAAGATGTTTCAAGTATCATTTTTCTTGCAATTCTAAGTGGTGTTTTTTTTCAATCACCTTTTCTCACGAAAAAAAACTACCAAACTCAAACTGGAAGAGCTTTTGGGTGAGCAAAGCAGCTTCTCCTCTGGTTTCGATTTCAGAAATTTGGATCTTGCCGAGATGTATTGCACGTAAGACGCCTGCTTCTTCGATGTTCAGTGCGGTGAAGGCTTTACATGAGTGGATGCAAAAATGATGGTAGAAATTGGCAATGCAGAAACATGTTTTTGAAACCAGCCCCACTAAGTGCTATATCAGCATAAACTGGAGTGAACCTCCTGAGGTTCAGCCCTCAAGTAAGCCGCGTCAAATGCAAAAAAAAATGAGGACCTTCCAATGAATCACCAAAGCAAGTTCACAACGACTTCGAATTCTCCAAATAAATATACAGATCAATTGTAATCATAACTATACCTTTCTATCCATTCCCAAAGTCTTCCAATCTTTGCCCCCCCCAAAAAAAGGGCCTCTGGTTCTGCGGCAGCTTCTTCTGCATCTTCTGCTGGATTGATCACCTCCACATCTTCATCACTGGAACCATGGTCCGTATAGATGGTCAACTTACTGTTGGCCATGCCTCGGTGGCTTTAGAATTGGAATGATTCGAGTCTTTGCCCCAGACATCAGGGAGAGAATTGATATCAAAAACCTATTCAAAGGCTATATGAAAAAAAAACATATAGAAATTTACATAAAAAATGCCTTCTGTCTGTGAAAGTCCTTTATGGGGATTTTAGAGATTCCTACTTGTGTTTTAGGGAAAAGAAGCCGTTGAAACCCATAGACAGTTTGAAATTCCACAAATTGAATACTATCCATATCGGAGTACGGGAATCTATTGAAGAAACAACCCTAGCCTTGCCACATTCTACATCCTACCCATAAACTGGCAATCTCGCATTACTACTGTACTGGTGCAAATACCGTTATTTTTGGATAGACGGATAGAAAAGGATCTTTCTACTCACAACGTTCCATCATCACATCGAGATTCTGTGCCCTTTTAAAAATACAGCTGCATAGAAAGTGAGCCACGAATTAAACCAAGTGGCTATTATCCCCATTTAACTGTGTAGTAACTAATCCCCGATATACCCTAAACATCCCTAAACAACTCGGGTTTTTTGCATTGCTCAAGTTTTCCCCAACTGCAACAACCAAGTTGCTATCTAAGCTGGTCTGATGTGACTGTCTGCTAGCTTCACCACCCATCCTTGGTGTCAGGCTGTTTGACTTCTGGTTGCCACTCCGTGGCTTCTTCCCTCACCCTTTTTGCCCCATCTTTGCCCCACATCATTTTACTATATTTGTTCATCTTACTCATCCTTCCCTCATCTCTATCCTCATTGTTTGCTTGCCAAGCTTCGTTTGACGTACCTTATATCTTCGTCCATGGGAAGAAATCACGCGCTCTGCCGGTGCACTGGATGGCCGCGCTGCACTACTGGGTCGGCTGGGTCGAAACTGCACCGCGCTGCCTGGGCGGCTGCGCTGCTTCCCCGTGTGCTCGGTGGCACGACGCAACACTGGTGCGCTGGAGGGACGACACACCCTGGATCCACTGCTTGGACGACTCTTAGGAGGCGATGGAGTACGGCGCCTGGCAAAAGAAAACATTTCTCCAACTGATCATCATCATCATCATCATCATCATCATCATCATCATCATCATCCAAAAATCGTCCAAACTTAACAAACTCTCCAGCTCCCCTCTTGTTTCCCCCAACCTCCCCGATCTCGGTGCCGACCCGGGCCGTTTCACCGTTGCCGAGTGTGGCCGTTCCACGTCGACGTCCGCCGGCGCAGAAAGCGGCCGTGATGGGGCGCTACGCCCTGAGGAGGGCCGTGCCGAGGAGGGACGCGGCGCCACGGTGGAGGCGGAGCTCGGACGTGAGGAAGGCGCCTCCCACAGAAAATGAGGATTTTTTTTCTCAAAGCAAAATCTGGGGATCACTTTTTGGTGGGGTTTTTTTAGTGAGCTTCAGGGTTTCAGGCTGTTTTTGTTGGGGAGAACTTACCTTATCAAATAGTAGTTAATAGTAGTAACAAGCACATCTTTGTCAACCACCCTTCATCTTTCTGTTGAGAAGTCGATTTATTATATAAAGGCCTTTCTTTCGGGGTGGGTTTTGGGGGAACAATAGAAGAGTTTTGCAATGTTTTTGGTTGAAGCCGTGGGTTGAGTGGATCATTTGGGTGCATTTGATTGTCATTTGTTGTTTGGCAATGCTCGAAAAAAAACAGTAGATTCCGTTGAACATCAAGACATTGTGCAACCACAAGTTCTATATTATACATGATATAGCTGTGCATTTCCAATGTCCAAATTGAGTAGCACCACTGGTTACTTCAAAGCAACCTACCAGTTCACCCTTGCGTCAAAACAACATCCACTTCGGAGAAAGTTCTTTATGTTGCCCTAACTGGAGTGTTGGTTTTCATCTGTTGATCTGCACTTCTTCAAAGCTTGAAAAGGTATGAAAAGGTCTCATGTCTTCCAAAAACCCATAACAAACAATTCATCCTACCACCATCATTCCAAAATAGAAACCATCCCCAAATCCCAACCAACCAAAAAAAAACTTCATCCAACATTAAAGCCTCCAAAACCAACAACAACTTTCATCCAAGCAAAAAACACAGAACTCCAAAACCCAACACATCTTTTTTGTTTTCAGGAAAAAAAACAAAACAATCTCATCCAACAACCTTCTTCATCCCATCATCCATCCATCCCTAACCTGACTTAAAAAGACCAAACTTTCACTCAAAGGCTTCAATCCCGCTGGACGCCAAGGTGGTGCAGCTGGGCTATAGTATGGAGGTACTTCTGGAGTCGGCGTCTTGGCCACCCAAGAAGGTTGAGGTGGCAATGGAGACATGGCAAGCCAGCAATTTGTGGGGTTTCTTTAAGGCCAGAATCATGGATTTCTCATATGGGTGTTTCCGAAAATGGTGGGTTTTCTCCCTAAATCATCCATTTTGATAGGGTTTTCCATATAAATCATCCATTTTGAAGTACCCCTATTTTTGGAAACACCCATATTGTTGGTGCGTGTTTCACATCAACCCATCTTTCAAAGAATATTTGTATTTGTTTACTGTGGTCGAATTGGATCATTTGAACCAAGTTGGGGTAAAAGATCGAACATCTTGGAATCGACCACCTAGAAAACTATATCAATTCTGAGTTCTGAATTTTTCGCAAAAGATAAAATCTACATTTTGAGACTGGTGGAACTCTTAAAAGAATTTTCCTCCATGAGAAGTGCAGTAGGATTCCTTCCAGTAATCTTATGAATGATGTTTGCTTGGTGAAGCGGGGTTTTTTTTTTAAATTATCCTTCGCATCACTAGTGAAATGACTAGAAACGGCGGCCAAGTAGACAAGAGTTACGATGTCACCTCACCCCAGTGATGGACGATGTATGTCACCCAGCTTTCTCATGGTGCTCGGTGCCTACGCCTGCATTGAACCAAAAAAAAACATGTGGCTCTCAGCGACATGGTTGAAAAAAATCTGTTCCTCACCGGCTCTTTGCATCATTCAAATCTTTTGTGAGACATAGATTGAAGCATGATGGTTCAACCATTGGAAGTATTACTGGTTTTCTTCCATTGCAAGTATTCCAAGCCGCATGTCGAAGGATTTTGACACCAGAAAAGGGTAAAGTTTTATCACACCTAACTGACTCCGCAACATTCACACAATCTTTGTCACCGCCTCGGAGAAAAATCTTCTCCTATTGGCCCTGTTGGCTGCTTTTGGCTAAGACCTCCCTAGTTGGTTGGTGACCAACTTGGGATTGTAATCAGAAATCCAAGTGGAATTTGAGTGTCCAAAACTTGTCAGAAAATGTTCAGTGTTTTTGCTGCATTCGAAGGATCATTCACATGTTGAATCAAAGGAAAAGAACATATGACCAAGGAGATAACCTGTCATAGGGGATCCGGGATGTTCATAGAAACAAAGCACTTCTGGCTTGGGGTCACCAGCATCCGATATCAATTTCTCATCAAACAGCTGGAGACATTGAAGGGAATCTAAGAATCGATATCTTCAGGAACCGAATTATGCAACATCTGCCGAAATCCATGGACCTGAGATTTGATGACCGAAATCTTGGAAAAAAAACCTGAAGATGCCGGTGGGTAATTCCAGAGAATTTAGAAGGAAACATGCAAATTAATCAAAAAAAAACTCCTTACACCTTGCAAACAGTATTGCGACTTTGAAACTCTTTTTTCTCGGAATGTAACCAACAACCCCAACCTGTGTGGGCGTTATGAAATTTAGGATTGTTGTCTTTGCAGACTCTTCAGTGCACTCAAACAACCACAAGAATAGGTGCTGAAGCTTTGGTGAGACAAATGGTTCCGGCCCAACTAAGCCCTTCTACTTTCATCTGGCGAATGTGTTAATCTCTCATTTATGATTCTTGCCCCGAGATCATAATGTTTTTCTGCTACATGTTGCATGTGAAATCCGATACTTTTGATATGGGAAGGAATTGATAAAATGGAGGTGTCCGATTTCTGGAACCATCGTCTCCAGATATCTACGGTTCAAAACTGCTGTTCACTTCAAGCCCTTGAGGTGTCAGAGTGCCATCACCACATGATGTCATGGCACTCATCACTGGCTACCTCTTCATCCAGGTATTCTACTTGTCAGCGGACATCTCTGCTGTATGCAAGCAGGTACTCTGGATAGATTCGTTCCTGGGCTGCGTATAAGGAACATCCCACTAGAAGTCAGGATGCTAAGTGGTCAATATGCTTCGGATTCTAATTGTGCTGATTGGTGAATAGTTCATAATGAAGCTCGTTTTTTTAGTGGGGTATGATTAAGATGAAAAGATGTTGTAGAACAACCAACAAGATCCAACAACCAAACACGCAACTAGCCTTGAATGACAGTAGCATACAGTAACATCTCTTTCTTCAGAACATACAGAACTTCGAAGGTCGTTTTGCTCCCGAGCAGCACTGTGTGTTAAAATATACTCACGATGCCGCTGAACTCGCCCTCCCACCTCGACCTGTGGTCAGGTTAGGAATGGCTCTTGCTGTGAGTAGAGATCAGAGTCTTCCAAGAAAAATGAAATTATGCTTTAGTTCCAAGTTCCTCAAGTAGGGGCCAAAACTTGCAGGGTGAAAATGAACATAGCACATCGAGATCACCTTGCCAAAAGCTTCAAACTGGCCCTATGAAAAAGTCTGATCATCACAGCTGCCACCTGTAGCGAGTGATAAGGCGAGTCCACACCGGCAATGGAGCTGAATTCGCGTTTTCCACCCCTGAAAACAGAATGATACACAAAGAAGTTGAACTTAATTTGTTCGAACACTTCGGAAGTGAATGCACCACAAAAAAGATACATTGACAAATGAGGAAGCTCTGCTCGCAGCATCCATCCTTCTTCTGTGACAGATTGAGCTAGATGCAACGGGTACCACAAAACCATACAAAACCTACTCTTCTGGGATCCCCACATCGACCAAATACTTTGTCCGTCATTGAGACTCGTCTCCCCATCCTTCGTCTGTACAAACCATCCTGAAGTGGATCGCACACAACGTGCCACCACGGTCAGCTTGCCATCAAAAAAAAACTGATGCCGAATCGTGGATATCTATCTGGAAACTCCGCTGGTGACCTGGTGAAAAATAACTTCATCTGCCAGTTGCAACAAGCTCAACAAGCCCTCAAGCCCCTGATCCCGCTCCTAGCACAGCACGGCATAGGAACATGTAGCAAACCTTTCCTGAGCTCGAAAACATACTAGCACCGGGCTTGCCCAATTGGCTGCCACAATCAAAGTTGCTTGACTATAAGTCTTCGTTTGAAGAAAACTTTCTACTTAATTTTGTACCCTCCGGCGCCAAGTCATTTCATCAATTTGTTGTGCCAGGCCATGTCTGTGCAATGCTATTTTGAGAATATGTATCCCAAAAACATCTATATAGCTGATTTTGTAGAAAAACCATGAAAAACACCAATCCTTGCAACACTCTCCAGTGATTCCGCGCTGCCGGTCCCCTTCATTCAATGGTTTTGGGTATATTTGCTATGCATGTCAAGCATCTGTGCGGGCAGCTAGCATGTCCAGAAAGTGCCGAACCGTCAGCATCTGGTGTGGTATACTGATCACTCTTCGCAGGGTCCTGAAAATGGCAAGCTGCAATCAAATGGAGCTTCTAACCTACACGAGCTTCTATGCGAGCCATGAAGGGGCACTCGAAAAGCCTGAAAAGGCATAGCACTGAAACCATATAAGATACTAGCTTTAACTGTGAGTAGTGATACCCATGAATGAGTGCTCTGTTACATCTCATTGTGTGTACGTGTATATGCATGCCTATATTATATTCTAAATTCTAAATTGAATATAATGTCATTATAGAATATACAGTAGTAGATATTGTATCTATCATGTCTAACGTGCATACTGAAGACATCTACATTACTAAATACTTGATATCTACCGCGCTGCACCATCTCTACGTAAGTATGAATCAAACCTACATAAGCATATCCAGAGTTCATGTCAAGCGTAGCGCCAGTCTCCCCAATCAATTTCCCATATCCTTACAAACAGGAATCATGAGTTGCGAACTGAGGTTGAAATCAAACCAACCAAACAAACGAACGAACGAACAAACGAACGAACGAACGAACGAACGAACGAGCGAACGAAACAAACAAAACAAACAAATTTAACAGACCAAACTAAACAAAAAAAACAAGCGAAACAAACAAAACAAAACAATAATGATAACAACAACACACTGCGGAACTATCTAGCTAACAAACTGACTAACTTACTATAAGTATATAAATACGTTACTCACTAACTAGACCAACTAACTCACTACTTGACTAGTTCACTAAATAACCAATTAGTCGAACCAATTAAGTAATTAACTAACTATACCACACATACTACACAAAACCTGCCCATACAATCAACGAATATTTTTTCGCATTATCAACCCGGCTTCAGGACGCTCCTCTGCCAAATATGATCCATTTCCAAAGAGTCCCCCGGAGAAGCGCTCGTTGAGACCATCGCTCAGAATCTTCTTCACCTCCGGTGGCGAGGCCATCTGCTACCAGGCATCGTTTCTTCGTCAAGATGAAACGCCGGATGAGTTACTACAGTTTCTGAAGGTCCCTGATTCTGAAGAGGCAACATGTACACTTTGACCGCTTTAACCATTGAATTCAATCTTACATCGCCAGGAGCTGCAAAAAAACACAACTGCTGTTTGTTCTGTGATTGTGAATGAAGAAATCTTCGAGTCAACTGAGGCTTTAGCTGTGTCTGGCTTAGTTCCATGCAACAGGAAGACTTCGTTGATCTCTTGTAAGACCTCACCACTCAATGCTATGATCAAGGGTTCATATCCAATCCACTGATACATCACACCACGTCAAAATGGATGTAGCAAGTTCCAATGCATGCAAGTGGAGGACAACCAACCGTGATGTCATCGACACCAGGTGTGATTGAAATTGAGGGGCTTCAGAAACAAAGTTTTTTTTCAAGAAGCAAAGGCTAGCCCCAGGGGGTGAGAAATAAGTGCAAGAAAGCAAAGGAAGGCAGGGAAGCAGCTTTACCCACATGCCTCCAGACCCTAACGTCGAAGTGCCAAGTCAGAGAGAGGGGGACGAAGAGAGGGAGAAAGCTCTAAAAAACCCGTAGGCCGTAGAGCGGACAGGTAGCCCAAAGTTTTCCGAAGAAAAATGGTATTTAACCGCTACATATATAGTAAAGAAAGACTAATATGCTGAGCTACTACAAATCTACCAATCCTAGTTGTGCTCTTCGAGGTCACATACCCCTTAAATTATCATGACTACAGTATCACTTCGAACACATCATTACTTATCACATTATTGAAGTCCCTGTTATTTATCGCTTAAAAAAAATCACAGTATCACATGTATGATCAGGATAGATATTATGTCTTCAGTTCCCTCACAGTGCTAAGCCCGCACTCCGGTCAAGCGACTGGTAGAGGCAAGTGTTTGGTCGCATTGACCAGCGCAGAGCGAAGGATTACCGTGGGCATCCCCGACATCCGATGTTTCTTGAGGTCCTTGATGTTCATTTTTTCCTGGGCGCTTCTTCACACCCTCACCGATGTGATGGGGACTTTGCAATCGTTTTTGACGGGAACTGCTACGGTGCCAACAATATGAAGTGGAGACAGGATGAGCTATCCCGTTTGTAGTACTAGGTACTAGGACCGTTGAGCCCTTTTCAACACATAAGTCTGTTAATTTCCAACGACCATTTGCGAAGCGGAAAAAAGTCAGCAATCCGCTGATAACCGCATCGGGAAACAGTTGACATCAAATAACAACTAATGGATTTTTTAAAACTATGCAAGACCTAGCCAATCTGCTGGCTCTAATATATCATACCTTTTCGGGCATGTTCAGAGATTTTCAATTTTTTGAGACGTGCTGCCATCCTATACTTGTACTTTCGAAGATACGTAACTGTATGTATTTGCAGTTGTGCAGAAAAGTAAACCGCATAGGCAGCAAAGGCATAGGTTCGATTCGAAATGAAACTTCAAAAACAAAAACCTGGACTAATCGGGACGCTAAAAACCACATTCCCAAATTGTTCCCAGTCTCATGTTCAAACTTCTGCCAAAGATAATGATTTTCGATTCGCCATGCACTGCGCAAGCGCAAAAAGTTGTGGCCACTTGCACGGCAATCTCTACCGTGCCCAAGATCTCCAGCATTTTCTGGATTCAGTACCTCAAGTTGGAACCAATGTCGGGACACATGTGAGGTTGGTTTTGCTGGTACCTTTTTGGGGAATACCCCCTTCCACCAAACAACGGCAGTGTCTACGTCAAAATAATAGTTCTTTTGCGTTGTGTTTGGGAAATGTTGTTTTCTTCAATTTGAATGTCATCTTTCCAGCTAGAAGTCTGAAATGGCTGAAATTCATCTTAGATTCTTGTTGCAATCTTTGAAGAACATCTCCTGAAACAGTCTCCAATCGCCAGCCCTGTGATGGCATCCGTTGCTGCTTCCAATGCTTGGGCATCTGGACTGGTCCCGCTGCATTCTGTACTTCCTCTGGTTGAGCTCCATGAAGGTATTGCTTCAGCCATTCATGTGGGTACTCCATGCCAAACCAAGCAGCAACACTCAAGCATTCCTGCATTCAGACAAGGCTATCGTTCAGCACATTCCATGGAAGCGTTGAGTATTCCATACCATCCCAAAAACAAAAAATGCATTTCAGGCTTGCCATGAGAAATGTAGCACACAAATAAAGGGAAAATCAAGTTAGGAAATCCTTTATATATTAACCGCTCATCTTCCAAACAGTCTGGGAGTTCCCCGTCCATGCGCCTGCTGCTCTTGAGACTTCATCTGATCCACACGATCGATCTCCACACGGCCAGTATAGATCATCCATTTCACAGCTTGTAGGCTTCGCAAGGAACACTTCGCCTTGTCCTAGCCCAAGGGGAAGCAAACAAAAACTATACATATGGAAATCACCACTATCAGGATCTTTAAACAATGTCAGTTTTGACGTGCACCTCCCAAGTTATCTAAAGGGATTCTTGATTTGCTTACATGTTAATTGTCTTGAGCATAGTCCCTTGTAAAGGAGGGTAGTGCTCATCCGTCTTCTGCCTCAACAATGCCAGATTCAGTCCTTCAAACGCCAAGAATTGGGACGATCTTCGCAGGGTATCAGCTTGCTGAGAAGCTTGGGGCATGCCTTGCAACAAATCACACGATGTGCCAATAGCTTGCCATCGTTGCACTCCAGGACCAGATCCACCTGAGGCTTGCAAAGGTTGCATGTTGCTACTTTAAAAAGATGTCTGACTGATTTCAAAGAAAATGAAGCAAGTATCTTTTACATAAGCAAAAGAATTGCAAATGTACCCAAAAGGGTTGCTATGTAAGATTTTCCAGCACAATACAGGAATCAAACACACCAAAAACTTCAAAACTGGCGGTCCACAAACTCCTCGTCATTCATCAGATCCTGTGCCGTGGTAAAAAATCACTTGCCGGACGATTTCCGTCAACCTGCCTAGAGTGGAACTCCTTAATTTCTATTGGAAAGAACATGGAGATTGAATCTGTGCGGGCCTGGTGTGTGTACTTCGTTCTTACAAAACTTGTTTCATGTACCAACTCGTCCTCGACTTTCAAGCACATGTCTGTTTTTTGTCTGTCAACATGGCTTCAACTGTCTCCTGAAACAAATAACCTTGGTGCTATGGGCCCATGTCTGTTTGTTGTGTGTCAACATGGGCCTGCATGAACTTGTCAGGCAAAAGTGGTTCAGGCAGCGGATGGTCTGAAGCCTGGTCTAAGAAGGCTGCAATCAATGCTGTCGATGAACATCCTGCAACATATATCAATATATGAATTGAGGATAATTGAGGAGTGTTTAACATTGTTTAACTGTATTTACCCATCCCAACGGATGCCGGATTGTGTCCATCAACCAAGATGTTTTTGGCCCGAAAACAAAGTGAAGACCTGTTCTTGTCCCCAAAACGGCCACTTGAAGTTGGAAACTCTGACTAGCAAAGCATCATCTTCGAGGTCTACGTGCAAATACCATGGCATAAAGTTTCCAATGAAACCAAATGGCGATAGAACGGCTTTGTGAAGGTCTTTCTTCACAAACCCTTCTACCATTGCACATTCAGAATGGCAAATCTTGCAGGGAGCTGATGTAAAGGCCCAGAAACAGATTGCCGAGCACCCAACTCGATCAAGAATCTCTCGAATGGCTTCACATCGTCTGCCACTGCCTTGTATGTAATGTGGGGGTTGAACTGTTTCATTTCTGCTTATCCTAGGATTTGCATACATACGATAAACCCATAGAATCAAGATTTGGCGTTGTTTGGGCCCCACAAACACCGCGGATCAAATCAAATGTATTAATATAATAATCGATAACAAATAAACATTACATCATTGCATCACGTTTCACAGTTTTGCAGGAGAACCATCAGGTCCATGTACATCATCTACGTCTGTGTGTGTGGGAGAAAGGCAAGGTTTCAAGTGTTTCATCGTCATAACACTGGGTTCAAAATCATCCTGCCAAGGTGTAACACTGTCTTTTGGCACATGCCTTGTTAAGGTCCCAGGTTTCTGCCGAGGTGCATTGATTGGCCCCAAATCCATCAGTAAACGAAGACTAAAGTGTCGTGCCAATCTCAAAGTACCCTCCAGTGGCATCGAAAAGTGGATGGTATAAGAATTTGGTGGCCCAGATTTGACAAGGGCCTAAGGGTCAACTTATGATTTCTACCGTAATGCATTCAGCACTTTTTAAAAACTATCTAAAACTCAGCCTCACATTTCGAATAACATATATTTTTACTCTAAATATGTTTGCTGCACTAGTTCTTTGGACCACCCTCAAAAATCCCAACATGTACGACCTTCTGTTCCTAGCGCACATGGTGCTTCAAAACGCGGTTCCCACCTTCCTGTCCATAACGCATCGCACGTTCTTCAAGGCTTCCAACGCAGCAATATCATCCGTCAAATGTTCATCCAAAAACCTGGAAAGAAATGCAACGATCATCCACCATCCGAGCAACGGTTCACCGGTCGTAAGTGGATACCTATATCTATCCGATAGTGTCTAGTATACTATCGTCCCATTCTGGTAATTAGGAGCTTCAGGCTTGTGAGACTTCCAATACACTTTGTTGCATTGACAACGACGATGGAGATCCGACAGTGACAAATTCAAGGTGAAAGATTGAAACCATGAATGTTGACCAAGCAATGCGAGAGTTTCTCGGTAACAACAATTTCTCAAGGCCTCAAGGTCTTCCTAATGTTCCTTCCGGGAGTTTCGTTCAGGAGCATTTTACCGGCTGTTTCCGGGAACCGGATTTTACAGGCTGACTCAATCTGCGACATCCCCAAATGTTGACCAAGCGACCTGGAAAGTTGGTGCATGTCCTTCGCCAGGGCCAGGGTGAAGGACATGGGGCGCACCAGGGCCCACAGGGGATCTTTGGTTTCGGATGGCATCATTTCCAGGGCTATGTTGTTTTTTGTTTCACTTTTGCATATTTAATAGCATATAATGAAGGAGAAGTGGTCATTTGATGTACAACATGAATCCCAAATGTATGCTACATTCGTAATCATTGGAAAATTCAATGTGCAGTTGTTTTCTGTCAGATCCTTTGAACAATGCTCTCAATTACATGCTGTTTTTGTTCCAACATAACGGAGAAATAAAACGCTGCTTCGCATTGACATTGCACAGGTCATGCCAACCACGACTACAGATAGTGCTCTATGCAAGAGTGCTTGTTGGGACTCAAGCTTTACCTCTTGAGTAGACAGGGCCGCCAGCACTCGGCCCTAAACATTTTACATGCTATTACCTCGGTCACACCTACCAAAACTACCCTCTTTGCAACAGGAAGCAGCAAAGTCTAAGTCCTTCTGACATCTTGCGAAGGTGTTCCACCACCAATTTCAAGGGTGGCCGCTTCGGAAACAACAAGGATGCGTCATTGGAGTCGAGTTGAGGCAGCACTGGAGCCTTCAGGGAATCACGAAATCCCTCCTGTTGTTGTGTTTGCTTTAGTCCGTCAAACAAGAATGGCTCTCAAGAAGAATCTTTGACCATAATCTTTGTATACCGTATCCTATTCTTCTGTGACAGTTTCTAAATCATTTTAACATCGCTTAGAGAAACGAAAAAGGATCATGAGGTCACTTGCAAGTCTAGTAACATCAGTCCAGTAGAGGACGCTCTGAAACTCTTTCAGGAATACCTCACTGCTTCTCCTCCACTCTCCCTTCCTTAGCCGCATAAGGGTAGACTTTCTCGATTTAAGGGGCGAGGAACAGGCAGAGCCAAGTCAAAGGTATCCTGTCAGGGTCCGGATCAACACTGAATGTGCAAATTCAAATCCCCGTCACAAAGGACGTGGAAAGTCCAAGTGGCAAGAAAAAGACCGGCAGCTCGGAAAAGCGACTTGCTGCAAGTTCTTTCAATTCCTGCTTCTGCATCATTGATAGAGTCTTGAGAATGGTACCTGCAAAATGCGATGCATGCCCCATTGGAAAGATTACGAAAAAGATGCAGAAATCCTCTTCACGTGGAATCTGTTTGTGCTCATGCAACTCCAAGAATCATCCCTAAAATATATCAATGCAATGTACCCAAGTGCACATAACATGGCATGCGATCATAGCGTAGTGCCTCATAGAAACACTAGCTGTGGAAACTATCTGACACACACAATTTGGATCAAAGTCGGCGATGGTGAGACTAGTCGACCCTGTTCTGGAGACCATATGAGATCTTTTCTAAACACAACTAGCACTCAAAAACGATGTGCGTAAGACCATGGCGATCTTCGAATCTTACCCCCCACGATCAGGAGTTTAACCAGCTGGCAATTCCTCGTTCAAGCAAGTATTTCTTGCCCAAGATAAGAAACCCTGGAAAAGGAACATGAAATATGAAGATGTAATTGGCATACTACCAGGAATAAAATCAATGTTTTGCGCTGAGGTTCAGAAAGTTCTAGAAAAGGGTGGTAGGACCAGGTAGAACGAGATTACCCGATTGATGGTAATGAGTGCATGCAAGTGCATGCTACTTCTGTACAAGGGATAGATACATTTGTCCTATATCATTATTACACTCATTATATTGCTTTCATCTTTCCATTCTCCCGCTTGGTACCCACAACCTGCTACTCTTCAAAGCAGACTCCTCCCCTTGTGGTTCCGCTACCGGCCTGTGAAGTTTTCACATGCTGCATTGCCTTGAAGGAGGTCCTTAGGCCTTAGCCCAGGTCACTGGGTTCACCATCATGTTCCTCCAAATGTTCTCAGATTTCAGTTTTCCCTGTTTGAAACTCATTGGATCCATTGGTATTTCTGGTGCATTCATTTTTTTCCAGATCTTTTTGGAGTACTGTCATGATGACATGTCACAGGACCCTTCCCTGCCTCCTGTTCTGTAGTAACTCCAGCATGTGAGAGGCCTTTAAAGTGGACTTCAGGCGTTTCTTTGCCTGCCAAGAGTGCAACCGCAGCGTCAACAAACGATATCATGCAACATTCTATGGTACTTCATGGATGCATCTTTCTTTTGGTGTCTTCAATCTTTGGTATGAGTACGTTGTGTGTATGTCTGAGTGTGTCAAATCAGTCCAACAGGGTGGTACAGTTCAAGGTTACCAGCTTGAGATCTTTAGCTTTAGAGATTGGCCCAAAAGATCTTGGACCTTCAATTTGTGTTTATCTCAATTTTAGGGTCCCAGAAATCTCCTGCAAATCATCCGTGTTTCGTTGGAAACTGGCCATCCACCCAGACGCAATACACCGACACTATAACCATGGTCAGTCCTCTGGGATCTTTTGGACTGCAAAAACGAAGTCCGTCAAGGTCTCATCGAAGGCTTTCAGCTGCTTGGCCTGATTGATGGCAAGCTGGATGACAATAGAACACATCGACATGCAAATCACGAAGATTTCAATTCTCAGTATCTTAGCACATTCAACTAGAATAGTTTCAGGGGTGCAAAGACCCGAAATTTCTGTCGAAGATGGAAGCTTCACGAGATGTACAGATTCCAGTCAAGTTGCCAAAGGATCGGTTCGCCTCCACAAACTCTCCATGTTGTGTCCCCCAGGCAACAGTGGACACTGCATGATCTTCCTGACGCAAATGGTTTCTGCAATAATCAAACCAATGAGATTAATCAATCAAGACATATCTAGAATCAAACCGAATCAAGACATATCAAAACATGTTCATCATGTGTTGCCTGATGTGTTGACCTCTCCATGAAATTCCACTTGAGGATGGCAGTTCCATGCATGTCTGACGAAGGTGCAAACTCAAGCACCGTACCATACACTGTTTTTGTGCTGCATATGCGTGGCATATGCTAAATTGCCCACGAAAACACTCTATACTCTATACCGACCGCCTATGCCTACTAGGACAGCAAGCAAGAAGTTCCTTCTTGCAGCTGTCTAGTTCCAGGGCAAGAGACTGAATTTCTGAAGGATCTGCATGTCCAGCCACCAAGGCCGCGAATAGGAGTTCTTGCTTGCCCTCAGCCAACATACAAATAGGGACAACTGTTCCAAAACACTGAGGGGCCAACACAACAAATGTTCCCTAAAAGGCTTGCGCTCAGGTAAGTTCACAAGTTTGAAACGAGATACTGGCACTCTGCTCTGGCACAAGTGTTGCTGGTGCCGGACCAAAAGCTCACCAGGTAACACCTAGAGCATCTTTTGCTCGACTCTAAGCTCATATCATGATTCATTGTGGCTGTGTCTCTTCATTGATTTGAGAATGGAGATATCTTCCTTACCACTACCAGTTGATCAGTTTATCAGTTTCTTGAATACTATCACCAGTCTGGAAGTCTGAAGAGCGTTCTCTACTGCAATAGAGCAGCTTCTGCTTGCGGTTTCACCTTCTTGAGTGCTTTGCTTCGTGAGTCATCCGAATCCAGTACCTACCAGAAATCAACTTCCCCATGCTGGTGGCTAGCGACTAGCGACAAGTGGGCTCCAATAATCCCCCTTTTTGATGATTGGAAACACCTTGACAAGTGATACGGTTGAACAACAGTATGGTCATGCACACACGCATGAAGCCGCCAAGTAAATAAAGCTTGTGTGGGTGTGTCCGATATGCACACTGAATCGGCGCACGTGTAGCCCTGATGTACGAGCTGCAGAAGCAAGTTGGGGATATGTGACAATACCTCAGGTATCTTCGCTGGCTGCAAGCACAGTCCCAATGCTACTGACATAGCATGACTCCAACAGAACGAGAACACCGGAATGACACCGATCCCGATGTCGAATTACTTTAACATCCAAGTCCTATCCAATTTTCATGTTGACACGCAAAGGGGTAAAGTCTGGTCTAGTTTGTGACAAAATATCTCACCCTAGGAAAATACAAGATTGATCTCAGATTCTCATAGTCATTCCAGACTTGGAAATTGCTTCTGAATTGGCAACAAGACTTGAAAAGGAGCCATGGTTCCCATGGTGACATGTCTATCATCCATATTATATATATTTTTTTTTGTATATACATTGTGCAATTGTATGGTTTCGTGGTACGTTTCTGTTGAACCATCAAGCACTTCAATTGACCATGTGAATCTCAGGCACAGAATTGATTCAAGGCCATGTGAGATGTGCCACTTTGCACAATCGGCAAGTCGACGAAGACCCTCAACACTTCTATGTCCATGGACTCAGCCAGATAAACTTCGCAAAGCTTCTCCTGGTGGCCCAACCCTTGAAAATGTTGATCTTGGTTTGGGCATCTGGACATGCCGCATGGCATGTCCAAAGAAAAACATATCAAAAATGAACATCTGCACAGATGAGGGGAGGAACCTTCTCGCAGTTCCTTGCTTCCGTCATACGAAGAGAAGGGGGGCAATCTTGATTCTCCTATCCGTCCAAATGCTTCACTTCAAATCATTAAGATAATCACAAGCTATTGATCTTGTCAACTTGTTCTCCTTCTGCAACGGGCTAGGCTTGTCCACAGTCAGCAGACCTTTCATCTTCAGCACATGACTTGCCACATCTCGTGGCTTATGCCCAGCAAAAGGCGAAGGAATTGGGTCCACAGCCACCCGGCAACCAAGCGCCATCAAAGCCTCCTCAGCCTTGATCTTCGGACCTGCAGGGAGCTTGTTGAATTATTTATAGATGGATGGGGTGAGAAAGTTATTTGATTTTGACATTAGAAATCCTGAGGCAACGTACATCAAAGTGCAAATGGCTACTTTGTTCCAAGTCTTTAAGCCCTACTTGTACATGAAATCTTATGTTCTAAAAACATAGAAAGGGTATTGAACGAGAATGAGTATTGAATGGTATGGAATGCACAACAACTACAATTTCTCATAGTGCTTAATATCTCACCTTGTTTCCATCTTTTCTTCCCTTCCGCACCTGTCAATGCACAATATTCATCAAGCTTCACTTGGAGCTCTCCCGTTACAGTGCTCATAGTGCGCACTCTGACATCAATCTTACCCTTCAAGAGATGCAGATCCCTCTCCTGTCCTTCATAGACGCCCAGGTTGAGAATCCGCCAGAACTGTGGTGCATTTATATCTTCAGGGCTCAAGGCGATATGTGCGATCCTTGGACAAAAAGAGGGAATGAAAGCAAAACCTATGAAGATGAAAACACCAGAATCTCTGGCAAAAGATATCAAAACGTGCAAGAAAGTGTCCGTTCAGGCTTCAAAATGCCCAAGGTTTCATCAAAGTATTTCTTCGCCACCTCACTTGGCATGATGACCTTTTTGGAAGGCTTCCGATGGCGAATCACTTGGCGCCATAGCTCTGCCCCTTCGGCATCCGGATCAATGTACCACGTCCAATGCTCAAAAGTACCGTAGGTGCCATCTTCACGCTGGAGCAATTTTACGTGTGGGCGAAACGAGTGAGCTAAAGCGCTTTTGGCATCTGAAAAGCCTGGCACCATGTCAAATTTCCAATGTTTCTTTTCGGCTTCATGTCCGTGTTGCCGTCTGGAACCCATTCACGAGTCTTGGATGAAGACTTCTTCAGTGCATACACGAACACTTAAAAAAATTGATCTATCGTATGATAAAGAGAAATCAAATCGCATCTCATCACGTGATGTTATATCATTCCATATCTATCACACTGTGTCCCACCCCTTGATATCACATCACGGCACATTGCAAAACCGCTTCATATCGTTGAATTAAATTACATTTGTAACAAATCTTATTGTACTATTTCTTCCCATACACTTCCCGCTCACGGCGGCAAGGACATGGAAAGGAGCTGTATCGACAGTGTCTTATTTCTATTCATACTAGCAGGACCAGTGTAGTGTGATTGGCACCACATCTACTAAATGATTGGACAAAAATCTCCCGCAACAGTAGATGTCTATAATGTCCACTGACCCAAAGACCATGTTCAGTGCTGTTTTCTGTGAACTCAAGACATCCCGGATTGTGTTTTCGCCCCGTTCTGCCTTCAAACAGCCATTTGCAGGCAAGTTTGGCATGCTTGTCTGGAAGCTGCCCAAAACCTTGCAAAACATCCCTGACTGATGGAGATTGGATATTCAAGCTTGCTCCCTGCTCAATGAGATTTGCCAACTCTTTAGGGATCACCACAATTTTCAGCTCATCGGCAAGCCAGCGCTGAAAGCCGTCGGGGTCGAAACTCAGCAATTCCGGCTTGGGAGCAGAATGGCAATGCCGCAAGTTGCAACCTTGAATTTCAAAACGATCCACCAGAGCATTGGAGAAACACCTGAAAACCAGCAGTTGAGGTGATTTAATGGAGGTGTCCATTTTCAACATCAAAAACACGCAGAATCCCCACCTGGTGTCTTACGGAATTTCCCCCTGGGATGCAGAATCTCCGGCCTCGCGAGACTCAGTCCGGGGATGGCTCCCAGTGGCTGTGAAGGTGGCTGTGAAGGTAAGAGCGCCCGAACAAAGCGATGCTGATCTCGCCAGATGTGCAGAACAAGATCCACTGCCACCTGAATTTCTGCAAAGGAGATCATCTTACAGTTCCTAACGGGAAGTTGGAATTCATCTTACAGTTCCTAATGATGAGGGAAGTTGGGATTTGGAACAACATCATGAACTCCGATGTCTTACAGGTCTTGAGACCTTGTATGAAGCCATCATATGGTGTCATCATATGAGGGCTCATCGTATGTCAAATTAAAGTAATCTGTCAAATAACCCCCTTTAATCCACCCAAATGGTTCATGTTGAGAAGGAAACCAGTGAAGTTTCCGAGGCCCTCTATTTTGAATACCCTTACATACCATGGCAGCTAAAGCAAAGACCCGATGGTGACAGGCCACATTTGCCAGCATCATCGTTTCTTGTTCAAGAGCATTCCCACTCGCCATCCGCTGCAATTCCACCAACTCAAGCCCAAAGACGTGAGCGCCTTTACATTGCAACAGTTTCATCAACACCCCATGCATGGCCATACAATTACAAGTATCTTGCGCTTCAGCAACATCTGAGATGCTTCAATCTAAAAGACAAAGAGGATCAATTGCCAGAGATCCTACAAAAACTGATCAACTCCGACTGTAGCCAAGAATACTTCAAACAAGTGATGGGATGTTGCAGTGCAATCCATCTCAAGTTTCACCCTGCCTGGAAATACTCTTGGCATTTGCAACTTCAAACGAGCTGTTGTTCCCACGCTTGGCTGGAAGGAATCAGCACCAGCGTGCTGCAAAAACGCCACTGCAATGGAGTTTCGCCAGCCAACCAAAAATTGAATCTTTTGTTCCTCCTTGTATGAAACGGAACAGGTACACAGTAAAATCACAATCCATGAGCCTGTGACTTGTCTATGTGTCTGGTGGTGAATTCCGGCAAAAATTAGACTTTCCAGCTCACAACAATCCTGCAGGTGATTCTGCTACCTCTAAGTGTATTCACAGAAACTATTGTAGATAGGGATGAGCCAATCCAACTTTCAAATTCTCAACCTTTCCAATCATCAAAACATCTCTAAGCATCCAACCAACCCAACCCAACCGAACCGACCCATCTGACCGCGCGTGTCCTCATCTCCAGGCTTTGAATCCTCCCCGCCACGCTTGGCCTGAAGACTTCTCATCTCGATTCTGCCTTCCTTGGGGAAAGCCATGGTTCAACTGCGACGATTGGCAATGCGGTACGCCAGGAATCATGTTCCCTTCATTTTCCGGCTTCTGTTGTTTTGCAAAAAGGGATTAAAGCCCTAAGAAGCGAAAAGATGTGGAGAAACTTTGGGCAATTCAAAACAACAACTTCGAGCTTCAGGAGATTCAGCCTTCTTTTGAACATCACCAGATATGGTGAAGAGATCTTGAAATACAGGATTCACCTTTTCAGCTTCTTCCTTGGCTATCTCCTGGATCAAAATCTTTCTCAACTTCTTCCTTGTGAAAAGGAGCCAGTTTTCGTACGAAGTCACCTGGCCAGAACCATCATGAGCCGGAACAAAAAATTCACATTGAAATTCCAAACAAAGCTAGCTATATATACAAAAGAATTACTCAATCTAATTCTTCCCATCGCAGCAAATACAAATAATACCAAAGCAGCCTGACTTTGGAGCAACCAAAATTCGCCAAATTAAATTCTCGCCTGGTAGATTTGCTTATGCAGCACTTCCTGAAACTTCTGCTTTTCTGTGTAAGTGCCCTTTGCAGCTCGCAATGGCAATCGCACCACCGTAGCTAATCCTTCACCCGAGAAGACATGTTGAAGTCCTGTTTCAAAAGGACCAAACTGGTCTGGCCACTTCTTGCTTAAATCCTTTGAAGACAGGCTAAGCCAGAATTGATTTGGATCCTGCAGCAAGTCCTGCAAATAGCCCTTCAAGGGGTCCAAAAAGACTGCACAATCCTTGCTTACTACTGATACCACGTCTGAGAAGGCGAAGAGCTTCGCCCACTTCGGTTCCAAATTCCGTAGGCCTCAACGATACTGTCTGGTTTTGATTAAATGTCCAAATCATTCTGCCCAGAATAGGCTGTTGGCTTAAAATGGAAGCACCAACACAGCATCAAACAGCTGGTTTCTGTTTACATTGCCCAGTCCAAAAAGCAAGCTGATTTGTACTTCAAATGGTCAAAACACCCATTGACGGCTCAATGTTCTTCTAGTCGGTGGTTCCAACAAAATTGAAAAATGCTAGTCAAACTGGATCATCCCCCCCCCCCTGGTAGGGGTGAAAATAAATCATATTTGAAACCACACCACCGATTCGTCTTCTATTGGCAAACACCACTCCGGACTCCCTGCGCCTTTCCACTCCTTCTTGCTGAGAGGAGCATCAAATACAATGTGAATGGCAGGACCTGCAGGTTTTTGCCACACTGATCGTTTGACCTATGAACTTCCCCAAAGCTTCAATCATGAATGACCCCCCCCGTCTCTGAATCATGAGACAAATCCATTGAAGGTCCAATCCTCCAAATAGGGTTGTATCAAATCCCCCTGTGAAATCCATTCGACGTTTGACGCGGCATCCGCTGCCTTGTAGCTCGGCCATTGGCTGTGTCAGCAAAGATTCTCCTTTCTGCAAGCGCCAATCCAAGGTGAAACGCACTTTCGTAGCACCAGCAGAGTCGGCCATTTCTAAAAAAAGTTCCAACCTCAGCTGTTTGTACAATGGATCAAGGGGATCAATGATTCATTTGTAGCTAGCTGATGCTAGCTGCAAAGGGTGACTTGAGACAAGAAGTTGCGAGATGTTGCAAGTAATGTGCTCTCATTTACCTTTCTTGACGAGATTGAAATAGGATTGTAAACCACGAATCCTATAACCACCAATCTACCGGAAAAACAACTTTCTGAAATAAAGCAAGCAGCATTTTTGAGGACTTGAAGTAATGTCTTGAATCAAGGATTTTTCCGTTGAAGAAGATCCAGAATGGTTTAGAGATGTTTCAAGTTCAGTGACCTTGAAACGGACCTACAGTAAGAGTACCATTTGGTAGCAGTTCAAGTTTAGGATAGAACAATCTGATCTGCAGGAATGAGAACAAAGATGCAGATTGGACAGAAACGACATCTTTTCATGCTTTATCTGTGCTAGCATTGCCCAAAGAAATACATCACTAGGCCATCCAATTGAAGTTTAGAAGCACTGCTGCCAAGGATTTCTCTTCATCCTGCAACTGTTGATGCGCACTCCGAAAGCTGCGCATCATGATCCTCAAATTGGACAAGTCCACTGCTACATCCCTGGTACCCTTGGTACTATAGAGGTATGACGGTATGACTATGACTATGACTGTATGACCATCACAATCAACTCCAAGAGATAGTTTACAGTTTAGAGAGTCAGAATTCGATTTCACGTATTTTATCATTTGGATGTGACATAAAAACTTGTTGAACCTTCGTGAATGTTGGCTGTTTTAAGGGGAGTCAGATCCCTAAAAAAACCCATGAATTCGACCGAGTCACCTGCATGCGTTCTGGATCCAACTCAAGTCCAGATGGATCCTTCTTAAGACTCCGTAGCATCAAGACGCTACTGGTTTCCACCCCAAAATCACGGGCTTGCCCTGGCGGCATCGTTGAGGGAAAGCAGCTTACTGGTTGGTTAGGAGCTTGACAATTAACTGGCTCAAGTGACAAGGAAGACAGAACAATACCTCAATAAACTACCTGTTCTGTCGTAAAAACTTACAAAGGTGTAAGGGTTTAAGATTGAGATGAGTTGGAGAAACATTGGCATCTATCCATCGTCATTTAAACATAAGGGTTGATCTCAAGCCATGTTGACGAAAACGGCCAGTCTTTGCCAAAATCTTCCCCAAACTCTTGCTACCTCGTTTTTCAAATTATTTTTTGCGCACTCAATTTCAAGATATACACCCACCAGAAAGCATTAATATCCTCCCTCCAACAGCAACGGACAAAAATGCTGAGGAAAACTATGGTGGATCACATCATGTGAGATACGGGTCCATCCCCCATCGTAGGTTGAGAGTGATTTCTATGATGGATTTTACCAGGGGTCATTATATTGCCCAACCCAAACAATGCACTATTATAAAGGGAAATCCCTAAAAGTTACCATACATTTGCATTGTTTGATTTTTCCAAAATGGGTATTTAATGACGAACCCATCATCAAGGACGTACTCCAACTCTCCTGGCCTTCAGGAATATCTCCATGTACACGATGGAAGCCGGTGGGAGATTGATTCACTGCCCAAGGCATGTCATGCACAAAAAGCCTAAGGGCGCGATAGTCATGACCATTCAAGGACAAATAGTGGGCCAAGCTGCTTTGGAAACATTTCAACCTTTGCCTTTGCTGCTATGGACAGCCAAGCAACTCATTTGCCATTCGGAAGACTCCATCAGTTGCAGGGATCCAGACTTCTTTCTGGTGATGCGATAGAAAATCTGCCATAGAGTCTTTGACCTGCAACTATCCCGTCCCTGTGAAAACGGAGCCTTTTTACCATGCGGAAAAAGGGAGGGTTATGACCTAAAGGTGGAAATTTTCAGGCGCAAATTCCTCAAAAAACTGTCCAAACTTTCCAGAGCTGCACATGGATGTGTGGGTCACAAGTCAGCACCCTCGACCGAGTGGTGGTTTTGGAAAAGTTAAATGCAGAACTCATGGGTCGGAGCAACCATAAATCACAAATCTACCACAACCCCCAAACACAAGTCAAAAAGATCAGGTTCAATGTGATTTGAAGATGGAAATCTATTGGTTTCTTGCGATCTTCCCGCTGTGACAGTACCTTAAAAAAATACACGGCCATATTCTGCCTTCTGATGCAAATATTTCAGCGCGTGGCAGGCAACTTCCAAACGCTGCTGAAGTGTTTTTTCAGCGCCACCGACCAAATGTGTCACGCTCGTCCAGAGGAGGTCCGTCCAGGATGATGGAAGTTGCTCCCCTGGTTGCTCCAAAGCCTTCAAGATACCTAGCACTTGTAGCAGCTTTGGCTTATCCAGCTCTTGCTGGATGTTTTCAAAGATGGGATAGTCCATCCAATCTTTCTGCAAGGTATGCAAGAATGGTTCCAATGATTGGGCCTTCTTGTCCTTGAACACATCTTCAAAGTGGGCAAAGCCATGCCCCGTCCAAATCCAAGCACCATTGCTCGGAGCTTGATGCAAGCGCCTATCAGAGATCTCTCATGCGACAAAGAAAACACATGCGCCTGCTTTCGAAGAGGTCCTAAATATGATGGTTATGGTAAATATGGAGGGCGGTTACTGGTTTTCACCATCTATTTCTTGCAGATCCCTATGGATCCACACCCGCAAGTTCATGCATCATGTGTGCAACTGTGTTTCACGGGCCTGTAGATTGGTTCACAGTCACTTGCCATCACACGATGTTTGGCTCCAATCAAAGCATTCAACCTTCTTTTGTGCAGGATGAAGATGGATAAACCCGACGTGTCGATTCACGTGGAAGGAAAAATCATCTGCCAACCCTCAAGCCTCCTATGACTTGGGGGTCTATATAAGCTTTTGGGAGATGGAATTCCATGGTGTGTCCAATTACCGGTAATTACTAGGGACAGGGAAGCCAGTAATGCCAAGCAGCTGTTCCATCAAGATGTGGTCATCCAGATCTTCTTCCGACTTCACCTTCAGCAAGTTCAGAATCCTCTTAGGGCCTTCTGCAACAGGTCTTACTAAGCCCACCAAATTTTGCACCTCACTATGCCAAGCAGATTGTGGTTCCACAAGGCTAAAATTCCCGGCAAAATCCTTGGCCAAGAGCCATGGGATTGTTGAGAGTTCAGATGACTCGCAAAGATCTTCCAAGTTGGACATGCGCATCAAAAATCGCTTCGACAAGTCATGGTCTTTCTTCTCCACGGTGGTCCAGGCAATTTCCACTGCATCAGCTGCATCCAATCTGCTGCGACAGCCCAATGACTGGAGCTTTCCTGCTTGATCTTCCAAAACCATTCTGGACTCATCAGACAAACGCCTCGGTTGTTGCAACAAGGTTGATGGGCAATGGCTCATTTTCTACAGCCGAAGTATGAAGGTCATTCCACGACTTCTTGTAACTGCTAAGGGTGCAATGCCAAGTGCGATGGAAGTATAAAATATAAACATTGGAAATTCATCGGAATGCTGAATCAAACTTCAGCACTGTTCTGATTCCAAGACAAAAGGGCCCTTGGGCCCTTGGAGAATCCTTTGCCCCCAAACAAAACATCCATCAGAAACATCATGCAGCAAAATGTGTTTGTCAATGTGACGTCCAGCCATATCATATCGCATCTTAAATATCGATCCATAGAGAACAGTAACCAATTCATCCACCCATCCATCCAAGAGCATCGAACAGCAGATTGAAATCAGCCCTGCCTCTTCAAGAACTTGAAGTCCATCTCCGCATCCCATAACAAACAGTGCTTTAAGGGCAGACATTGGCCACCAGCTACCGGGAACACTGCCTCCTCTTTCAGAACTTCTCCCAAGTTTTCGCGCAAAACATGCGCCAGGAACGTCACCTCTGTGGTTTGTTGGAGTGAAAGTTTGGCCACCTCTGCCGGTTCCATTTCCTCAGCAATTCATTGGGCCCTCACAAGGTTAATGATAATATGGGGCATATAAAATGTCATAAACTTCATGGAATGTCTACTTCTTTTATACCACATCTCAGAGAAACGAAAGGGGAAATTCAAGTCTACATCCTGCTGGACTTTGGTTTCTGGGCAGAATTTGTCCAATCAAGTTCTGAATGCATAACGAATTGGTTGTCATGATGATATTATCATCATGACAACTCCCTCAAACGGGAGCGGACCCTCTCAAATTTGTTCTCATCCTCTCAAATTCGGCGATTTGTTCCTGTTCTCATTGTATCCCCTTCAAATGCCGCTTCCACTGTATATGTAAATATGCAAATATACATAATACATATATGCAAATACATATATATATATGTATTTATCATCTACATATACACGCATTTGTTTGTTTATGATATGACGTGAAAACATAATACTAGTTACTCATACCACCCTTCCACATCAAGATATTTTAGAGGATTTTTTCCTCACAAATCTGACCATCTGAGCTACAGTCACACCGAGGTCAAAGAGAAATTGGATGATGCTACCATCCGTCTCTGACAAGAGGTCCAAGCACAAGGGTTGCACCGCAGCACGAAATTCTTTGGAAGTTTTTGGAAAGAGCTGCAACTGAGGAGAAACCAATTTTCCTTGCCAATCCTTGAAGAGTGGTAAAACTTTGGCCATTTCCTTTGCTTCCGGCAAAGGAGACTTGATCAAAATGCGAAGAAGGTCTCGCCAGCCCTGTTCTTCACAAAGGATATCTGGATTGATACACTCACCCTCTTTTTTCCATGCTGAGAACAAGGCACGTGCGAGGGCATCCGGATCATCCACTGGAGGGCAATCACAACCTACCACCAACAAGACATTGCAAGCCCTAAGGCATGCAACCATGGGAGCTTCGAAGTCACTACAATGTAATGCCCTTCTTCGTTCCCGGAGAGGTCTCAACGTGACAGATTTGTCCGCTTCTTGATGCCAGAGCACCTCTAAGTGGTCAAAGATATGCGGCTCCAGGCCGAGTTTGAGATCATTATCTTCCACACTAGCACACTGCCGTCGATACCAAGTCCAAAAGGATGTGGCCCAGTGGATACCTGAAGCATACTGACCCACATCAGCCATGGTCTTCCTATCCAGTCTCCGTACTTGAGGATGTTCAAGAAGCACCTTGCTCACTTCAGCTACATGTTTCAACACCACCTCCAAGGGAAAGTGTTGAACAACGTCCCAATCATCATCCCTTTGGCAACAAACGAAGCTTTCTCCACAGTCCGGCGAGGAGGAGAAACATCGTACCTCGTGGATTGATCGGCCCTCTTACTGTATCCATTGATTTTCACTTCACTATTGATGTAATGAACCAACAGAACAGTCCATCATTATGGTTTCATGAGAATGCTTCCCACCATCCACATGCTTGAAGTATCTATTTAACAAAAAAAACATAACAACATCTGACATTCGCACTTTTTTTCACATGCCTCACCTTTCCATCTGCTGTCAGGGCCAATGGACATCCATCCAAGTCTTCTGCAAGTTTCCCGTTCTCACGCACCCGAGCTCCGTCACGCAAAGCGAAGATCAACACCTGAGGGTCACAAAATTGGTAGAGCTCCACTGGCAAGCATCGCAACCAGGACCTCTCAGGGGGGTAAAACAGCTCAAAAGTGAGGGAAACGCAAAAAACATGGTACAAGTTCAAGGATGAAGATTTGAAAGAAAACTCTTAGAAATATGGTAAATGTTGCAAACTCGCGATACTCAAAAAGCATGATTCAAGAAGCTCATGCCTGAATGAGGCTGGAGTCAATGGTTGGAACAAGGACGGATCTGCCACCTGCAGGCCTTTCATCGCAGCTACGTTGACAACCACCACAGGAGCTTGTAGCTCTTGCAGGGCTGGTGGCAACTTTTCGTAAGTGCTCAAAAGAACCAGCGGAACAGCAGGATGGCAAACTGGCTGCCCAGCTACGGTAAACAAGATCTGTTCACTGTGACTTGACTTACTTTGATGTGCCACTTCTTTATAGAAGAGCTCGTGTAAAAGCTTGGCGGCTGGGCTTGGTTGCCTTTCTGATGGGAAGTAATTCAAAGGCACAGCCTTTTCAGCTGCTGCTTTCTTCGCCAGCAAAGAGATCAAACATCTGCTGGCCTGCTCCAACTTGGCTCTATTATCTGCAGCCCAATGACCCTGATCCTTATCAGCATCAACCACCAAAGTTCTTCGATCTGTACTGGTCCAAAAGAGGGCTGAAAGGTGAGCCGGCATTCCAGAAGAGACTTCCAGTGGAAGGCGGCTGAAAATACGTCCCAGTGGCGCTTCCCAGGCCTTGTGAGCAAATATTGGCAACCCTGATGTCCTACTTCAAGAAAAGCAGATTAGAGTCCCTTTTTCAATCAGTTTTCTAGAGGTCTCTGTTGTCCCCATCTTAATCTGCTTTGAATTGCATCATCGAGATCTTGTAAATTGGTCATGCAGAAATGTTGTGAAAACTAGGATGTGGTTCCTCATGACCCTCCATTCACTTCAGGTATATATTAGTGGGTACGTACCATTTACTGTGACTGCAACTCCTCCAGGCCTCCCCTCGCTGTTCTGGCAGTGCCACTGAAATGTCACCATCGTGAAGAGTGTCAAAGCAGTGCGACACGACTCCGGAAGCGGTTTGGCTTGAAAGTATCGCTCGTTCTGGTTGATCCTCTCTGTGGTGAGCAATCAACACCTGCATGCGGCCAATTTTCTGAATCCATTGTTATATGAATATGGCATTTCAAGGAGCAAACAAAAATACAAAGATCAAATTATGTACACACCCAATTAGAATCCATTTGACATCCATGCCTCCTTGCTACTCACGTCAATGACTTCAAGTGTTGCGACCTTGCGCAGAAAAAGAAGCCATGACTGGCCATCTTCTTGAATCCAGTCAACCAATTTTTTGACTTCAGCGTCTCCAAAGGAGTCGGCGCTGATTTCACTGGCTCTTCGCCGCAATGGAGCTCGAATCAGTGTCCCCTGAAAGTGGCGCTTGGAGAGTTGACAACCTGTGCAACAAGGAGTGCGCAAGAATACCGGCAAAAATGGGATGGCTGCAATACTGTAAAATAAAAATGGGAGATTGACCATAATCCACTCGTTGGCTAAATTTTCAAAAATTTAATGAAGTTCCATCATTTCAACATCGTACATCGTGATACGGCATGAAATGGAAAAGGTACAAAAGCAGTCGTGTGCGATCTGCAATTGCCAAGAATAATGACATAATCACGTGTATAGGCATAACACCACACAATACACTGGTACGTCATAACATATATAATTGAAAGATACAGAATGAATGACTATAATTTAAAAATTTAATTAATACATTGCATGTGTACGTGTACGTAAATATATCCATGTCGATATGCCTATACATATATATATATATACAGATACACATATTGCTTTTCATGCTTGTGCAAAATCTCAAATCTGTCCTTCCAACTCGTACGAACTGAATTGGTCGGGCCAGCAACTCTTCACATCCTGGCACTAGTTCCGATTAAGTATGATCCATTCAAAAATCTAGTCTATGTAAAAGGTCTTTCAAAAGGTGCATTCGAGTATGCAAGTCAGATGTACAAACCAAACAAAAATACCTCTGTCATGGCGACAAGAGAAGCAATAGGACAAACTTCTGCTTGGTTCATGAGATACGCAGTCTGAGGGGAGTAATCCTGAAGGAATCAAATGTCTTCTAGTGCTGGAGTAGCGTGACGAAGATCATGTCGTGGTAGAGTCAATAGAGGTCCTTGAATGTTAGGGATGCGTACTGCGTGTAAGCATGTCTTTTGGTGCAGCCATTGTCAATTTCAAGCCGCCCAAACCACCCAGCTTCTTGGCAAAGTTCAATCGAACTCCCGGCTTCGCCGGAGTTGCCTTCAACTTCTTCAAATGCTCCACGTGCGGGTCCAGAAACAGGATGAACCTAGCAAGAGTTGACTTTGTTGCTGGCTGATCAAACAACTTGTGCACAGGAATTTGTGATATCGTTCCATGGCGAAGAAAATGACCGCCCACCACAACGTACGCAAAAATGTACGTAGACATGTTAATGCTCGAAGTAACGTAGAAACATGCAGAAATAGTCCAAGTGTCCTTCACTATCTAACTGCAACTATTGTGACAAAAATGATCACAATGCCAGTACCCTACAATCTACTTCATCTACACCAGAATTAAGGTCGCTTTCTGCTTGGTCCCCCAGGCTTTAAGGTGCCAAGACACTCACCACTGATGATCGATGGTACATCGGTGATGTTGAAGATGGCATTGAAACCAAGACCATGTCGTCCAATCTTGCCCTTCTCTGCAGATTTGCTTCCCTGTCCCAAACTCACCAGAGCTTGGAAATCTTTGTCTTCAAAGACGGCATCGTTGAAGAACCAAAGACAGGGACCCTGCAAGTCAGCCATCTGCGGAGTTAACAATGATTCTACACCACGTGGCCGACGGTCTATGAGCACTTTGAACGTGGAAGCACCTGCATCCTCTGCATTTTGAAGCATCTCCTTCACAAGAGCTTGCCAAGGATAATCCTTGAGGATGTTCTTCAAGCGTCTCGTGAGAGGTTCGTGCTGCCCTGTAATCTCAAGCCAATCTCCATCTCCACAGTTGCACTCTCCCGCCAGGATTTCAGAAAGGTTTCTGACGCCAAAACGAAGACAGGAAGACACAGAGACATCCCCATGAACCTCTTCCATGCCTGCTGGGCAGTCTTCACTTTGCCACTTCATGTCATGGAAGAAAACACTTTGCACTGGCAGAAGATTGCCATTCACAGTGACGATTCGCAACTGGGAACCAATTTCTTGAGCTACATCAGCAAGATTTGGCTCAGATCCTTCTGATGTTTTGTACTGAGTCAGGAAGTTGATCGCATGCACTCGAACTTTGTGACGAGTGGATGCATCTGTCATGTTTCCAGTCATATCCAAACACTTGAACAGCAATTTTGGTGTCAGTTTCCTGTTGCAAGTCTCAAAAACCTTCAGACCATGCCAATCATCCCTTAAGCGATGCAAACATGGAGCCAACCCTTCCAATCTTGTGAGACATGAGCCATAGGCTGAAAGCCAAACAAACTTGGTCCAGACCCAGTTGTCTAGAGGTGGAACGCTCTGGAGGCGAGCATAAATTGGTGTGAGGATCTCCGCATTGATATCATTGATGTCGATCTTCATGCAAGCTGCTAATTGCTCATGCAAAACACCATCATTGACACTGTCCTTCCCCGGAACTTTCAGGGCTGTCAGCAAGTTTTCAGACACTTGCATGTCCACCAAAGGTCTCACTAAACCCACCAAGGGCTTCGTCGTGTATTGCCAAACATCTTGGTCTGGAGCCATGAGTTCTTGATTTCCAGAAGGCAGCGATGATGGCAACCATTTCAACGATCTGAGTTCATTAGATGCACAAATATCATTCATCTGAGGATGACGCTCCAAGCGTTTGATCAATTTCTGTGCCAAAGAGATGTCCTGCCTGTCTTGAGCTTGCTTCGCCAAGTCCAATACGTCCAACAAATCCATTTCTGAACGGCAACCAATTTCCAGCAGTTTCCCTTGCAATCCCTGAAGTTGGGCACCTGCTGTAGGACACATGCGACGTGGGATCACCTCAAATTCCGCTTCCTTATCCCAGAGTAAGCACTCGTGTGAAGCCAACAAGTTCTTCCAAAGACATGGGAAAACCTGATGTCCTCTGATAGTTTCTCCCAAACCTTCTTTCAAGAGTTGTGCTATCAGCGGAAGACTATCAGGAAGACTCTTGCTCTGGCGCAAGGCTTCTTCAGCAATGGCCAGCAAAGACATTTCTCTGACACCCATCTTCTGCAGAAGCTCCACCAATCTAGGCTCGTTTTCATCTAGAATCTTCAATTGAACGCCATCAAGAGCATCACGCAAAGCTTTGCTGGCACCTCGCGGGAACATCTCCTCGAAATTGGGCGGCAGTACTACTTGGCTGCCCCACACATGAAATGCTGGCAAATGACGAGCAGCTTCAATGCTTTCCGGCAACTCTGAAAGTGCCAGCTGCATTACAAGAGCTCGCGATGCTACTGGAGAAGCACTCAGTGGAGATAGTGTTGTCTTCACATTGCTAATCACAAAAACAAGAGCCCTAGCAATGGAATCTGGATTCACTGGTGGACAAACACTAGCATCAGCGTGGCTTCTGGGAGACACAAGCAAGATGTTGCACACCTGCAAAGCTGTGCTGAGCTCACTAGGGATATCTGAACATGTCAATGCTCGTCTTCTTTCCGACAGTTGGAATATCTTGCGCTGGCCTTGTTCCATTGCCACAAGAGCTTGAAGGCAGTCAAGAGGATGCTTCAGTGAGGGGTGCTCTGGCAATTTTGCAGCCGGGTCTTTGGCTCCAAAGACATTGTACCAGGACCAAAAGTCCTGAATGAATTGCTCTGTAGGAGGCACCACCCTCCCTAGATTGGACACACTCACCATGTCCACTTTCATGACTTGCGGATGTACCTGAAGGATTTCATTGGCAATTTCATTGGGTACAAACTTCAAGACCCGAGAAGCATCAAAGTGCTGCGCTAGTTGCCACTCTTCTCTGTTGGCACAGTACAAAAACAACGGAGATTGCTCATCAATGGTTGCAAGAAAGCGATTAACTTTACCATCCCTACGCAAGATCAAAGGGCATCCTGTCAAGTCTGCGGAAGCGGGCTTGTCTTGAAGACAAAATTGCAAGAGCTGCTCATCAGACAAATGATCCAGACATGTCGAACTCGTTCTCAGCCACTGTCTCACACTTGCTGCTGACAGCTCTTCAAAAATGTTTCCATGATGCGTGAGGCCCTGAAAAACATCTTCAGTGACTCTGACAAGGGGGGCGCGCAATGCTCGAAGAGCCTGTGGCCATGTGTCATCCCTTGCTAACAAAATGGAACCCTGTGCCTGTGTTGCCACCGCTTCTCCGGAAACTGTGAAGAGGATGTTGTGTCCAGAGGAAAGTTGTCGTACAGCTTCACTGTAGAACAAACCATGTACACTTCTGCCACAGGAAGTGTGCCTTTCCGAATGAGGGAAGAACTCTAACAAGGTCTGCTTCTGCTCATTCTCTGCACCCTGCTTTGAAATTGAAACCACCAAGCACTTGGCGATCTTCTTCAGGTGTTCATGATTCTGCTGCGCCCAGCCTTCCAAGTCTTTTTGGAGATCAAGCACAATGCTTCTTCTGTCAGCCGATGTCCAAAACAATGCAGAAACATGGGCTGCAAAACCTGACTTCATGTCCATTGGCAATCTGCTAAAGACACGCCCAGCCTCACGTTTTGCATCTGGAGACAACGGCAAGGCAACACTCACTTCCGAGTCGTTGCAGAGCAGATATGTCTTGCATTTCTCCATGCTTGCTTCCGCACTGATCTTGCTGTTGATTGAGACATGAGGTAGTTGCATACGACGCTCATGCAAACAGAAAGTCTGTCCACTCTGGAGGTCAATGACCTCTAGCCTTGTCACATTCTTCAAAAATAGAAGCCAAAGATGACCGTCACGACGAATGAGATCCATGATCTTCTCAATCTCTTCATCATCCACACCTTCTTTCTTGATCTCACTCTCTGAAGAAGCTTTCCGAAGTGGAGCACGGATCAATGTACCTTCAAAATTCTTTTGTGACAAATTGCAACCCTCAATCTCATAGGGTACAAATTGATCAGGCCAAATTGTCCTGACTTCCTTCTTCCCGAAGTTCAACCGAATGCCCGGCTGAGATGGAGTGGCACCAAGCTTTTTCAAGTGATGCACGTGTGGATCCAAAAANTCTTGGTCTGGAGCCATGAGTTCTTGATTTCCAGAAGGCAGCGATGATGGCAACCATTTCAACGATCTGAGTTCATTAGATGCACAAGTATCATTCATCTGAGGATGACGCTCCAAGCGTTTGATCAATTTCTGTGCCAAAGAGATGTCCTGCCTGTCTTGAGCTTGCTTGGCCAAGTCCAATACGTCCCACAAATCTAATTCGGAACGGCAACCAAGTATCTTCAGCTGTGCTCTGACATCCCCAAAATGCTTGGCTAGTGTTGATTCCATGCGCCTGGAAATAAAATCAATATCTTCTTCGCAGTCCCACAACAAGGAGTTCTTGGCCATCATCAGTTGACCCCCCTGGGTAGCAAAGGCCTCCACCTCATCAAAGGCCTCTAAAAGGTGACCCCGAAGCAGTTCGGCCAAGACCTCCGGCCGTTGAGTCTGTTTGAGGCTTTCCTTGGCCACTTCTAAAGGACTCATGACGTGAAGCACCATCTTCTCCAGCAAGGCCAATACACTGGAGCTATGTTCATCTAAGGCATCGAACTGTACTGAAGCCTTCAAAACTTCATACAACGATGGACACAAAGATGGCATCACTTTGGAAGTCGCATAGTCCCAATGGCCATTCCAGTGTCGAAAGACGGGTAGAAGTTGAGCAACCTGAAACAATGCTTGCTTTTTTCAATGATGATGCAACCACGGCAAAATCTTAGAGGCACATAGTGACAAGGTACGACAAGGTAAGATAGGCACCTCTATGAAACGGATATCACTCACCACTCTTTTCATGAAATCGATGCAAGTCTAGACCAACCCAAAGCACCTTGACAGCTTCAGGCAATTTCGACTGAGAAAGCTTCTCCAAGACTTCCTTGCGTACCAAGTCAATGAGATCTTCCTTTAGTGCCACCTGAGTTTTTTTCAGTCCAAACACCAATCTTAAAAAAAAAGTTCAACAATTGCTGCTTCAACTTGCGTCATCTTATCACAGAAATTGTTTTCTTCAAAAAATGGCCAAGAAGCCACAGTGCGAGATCGAGATCTCGTATCCTCACGCAGCGCATAGTCCAGAGCTCGAGCAATAGAATCCGGAAGCTCACAGGAAGGAAGTCCAGGCAAATCCGGCAGGTCCAAAACAAGTGCACCGCAAGCAATCAAACCTTTCACTAATTCAGACATTTCTGTTGATTGGGTGGATCTCAAAGCACGTTTTCTTTCTCTTAGTGGCCAAAACTCATTCTCCACCTTCAGAACCTCTAAGTTGTCCAGCTGGTGGTCCTGCAGGGTGAAAACCAACAAAAATGATACAAATACATGTCACAAAGACCTTCCTTTGGCGTAAGAGAATTAAGAGTAACGCTTGAAATTTTGGATCTTCAAACCTTTTCTGCGACTGTGCTGTATGAAAAATAATAATAACCCTGTCGGTGGTTGTGGAAGAATGGCCATTAATGGCCAGGGCATATTCAAACCCCAAACCAGATTTTACGTGTAACTTGCTTGTAGTCTCTGGAAATGTGCATTCCTTTAGTTCAACCTTTCCGCAAGCGATCTGCAACCTTTCCTCTGATTGTGGTGGATTTGGAAGGGGAGGACAGCGCTGCTGTTGAATGGCATGCAGGAGCCACCTCCAAAATGCACTGGAGGCATTTCCACCCACACTGAAGTTTGCCAAAACCTGCAGGGATGCAGAAATGTTGACGTTGGGATGTTTTGGAACCCAAAACTCTAGTTTTGGTGGCTGTTGAAAGCTTGAAAAAAAACTCACTGAAATCAACAATGATCTGAAACAACTGACTGCAATGAAATCAAATCTATCAAGTTGGGGCTCCAATCCATTGCTTAGGTTCTTTTTGTTTGTGCCGGATAGAGCACCTTCGCACTCAAGACTTCTATCTGCGGATGCTCTAGCAAGATTTTGGCTTTGACCTCCGACGAAGCTGGAGAAACTCGAGTTTGGAATATGGAGTTTCTTGTAAACATCTTGGGGTGTTATAACTAATTGAATATTAATTGATTCTCTTTTTTTATCCTTGGTTTGCATGAGTTCTTTGTTTTCATATCGAATCTGATCCTGGTCCATGGTCCAGCTGTCCCATGCCAAATGCCTTACGAGTTCACCATCTCCTGCCTTGGGATGGAAACACTTTTCTGCGGGAAGATGCTGAGACATCTCAAAGTCTTCAGCGGTGAGGCAGAAAATGTATCCTTGGATCCAGCGGAACACAAGGCACCGCAAACCCCTTTATCCTCCCAAAGATAGAGGTCCACCAATTCTCTTCACCTGGAGATCCCCTAAATTTCCATCCCAATCACCACACTTGTTAATCATGGCGCGACTTTCAGCGTTGTGTTGGTAGATATGCACATGGCCAGAGCGTGTGAGAAGAAGTGGACACCCCTCCAACTCCTCTGGCTTTGTCACGTCCTGACAATGTGCATTGAATCAGATCGGATGTGTTTTTTTTGTAACACGATCCCAACATACTTCATGATTTCCGATCCTACCCCGCATATTGGGGTATGGATCCTTGCAATTCGTCATGGTCTGAGTTGACAAAATCCAAGGACACCTGGAATATCAGGTGGCTGTATTTATCCTTTCCAACGGCAAATTCTACCCTTGCAAAAAAGATATGTACTAGTATTATTCTATACTTTGCTGCCTATAATTGGTTATATTCTCTAGAGTAGAGTTTCTCTCTATCTATTACATATATGTGCATGATTCTACGTTGATCCGTATACCCTATATTGTCGAAAGGTGAAGGGCCTTGGTTGAACAAACTGTTGATACGCCTGTGATCACGAAAGAAACCATTACCATCAGTCCATTGTCATCATAACTTGGACAGCGCTGAAGGTAGTTGACCAAATAGTTTGTCTGATCAAGTGATTTTACCAGATTTTGCCAACCAAAATCATTTCTGCCCTTTTTTTGAGAAAAAAACGCACTCACACCCCCTTTTTTTTCAAACAACCAAACACCCAAAGCGATTTTCCATCACCTCATGTGATACACCCTCCTCAAAACAGTAGGGCTGAAGCTCCAAAAGCTTCTGAAAGTTCCATTGAGCATCACCCAACTTCGAGAGCCAACAACGCAAGTCTCGTGGTACCTGAAACTGATGGGAGAGATTTTAAGAAATGGTCAGTCATGTATCACTGGTTGGTGGTTCCAACTTGGATCATTTCCCCAAGTAGGGGTGAAAATACAAAATGTTTGAAACCACCACCTTAGATCAATCTTGTATCAATATATTATAATTATAATATATCTCAACTGCTTTGCCGGATTTCTTCCATCAACGTGTTTTTTTACCAAGGTTCTTCCTGGATTTGGGCTTGGTTTTAGGGAGTAGAAAGGACTTGTTCAATTAAAAGTCAGCTCTTGGAGCCCAAAAAAGAGAGAATAATACCAAGCAAAATCTACAAATGTCCAGACATGTCTTGTGAATCTTTCAAATACCTCATGTTCCGAGAAATCTCATGCATCAACTGCAGCCAAGCAAACCATGAAGCAGCCACCATTGTTCTTGAAGTGTTGGCGAGGGCACTCTCCTGCAAAACCGAAGGCTTTGAAACACCACCAGGGCTGTGCCGCCCAAATCACTGGGCAAATTACCATAATTCCTAGAGCTGAATTAAGGGGGGTTTTGGGGGGATTCCCTTACGTCTGACTGCAGCACCTCTGGTGGGTGCAGTGAACGTCACGCGACCGCGGTGTCGTGACGACACTATGGGGGATTCCCTTACTAAACCATCATTTAAGGTGACCTCGGCTGGTCAAATTCCTGTCCTGCAATCAAAATTGGAGCTCCCAAACCCTGTAAGGCATCGATGATCTTGCTATCTTCAGCCAGTCGCCTGAGCTCCGCATTTCGCAAAATGGATACTCCAAGCAAACATGTTTCTTGATTGAAAATCTTCGGAAAGAACAGAGTTTCATGGACTCACGGCTTCACCTCATATAGCAGCTGATCAATCGTTGAATCGATAACATTCGATCTCAACGCCAGCAATACCTATGCCACAACGACAAGAATGCAGCTGACTGCAATCTAAGATTGCGGGGCATTCCTCAAAGTGCAAATATTCATACCCTCCACTCTCACTCAAGGTATTTGCCAGCATCATAAAAGCCCTGACATCATCTCCTGACCAAGACACTTGTCAATCCACAAACAGTCGATCATTTTGCGTGGACCTGCTGCTGTCTCAACCACAGCTGGTGCATCCGAAACCTAAGGGGGTCACTTCTGGATGAGAAACTGGTGAGACATAAAATGATTTCATCCAAGCAACCATTGCCTGCTGAAAGACGTGTTTTTCAAAGTCCTTCAACTGGGGTGGAAATGCTCGCTGCCACCACGTGTTGGCACCTAGGTATTTCGGCACATAGCACTTGCCCTAGTTCATATGAAGCAACTTCAACAGTGAGAGGACTCATAGGGAATGTCCACATAAAACTCCCATGCTGCTGGTTTCCACCTATGTGCCCATCTCCAACGATCCAACTCCTGAGTGTCTTCTGAAGTCAAGCCAAGAGACAAGTCACGTTCTTGTTCTTCTGCCTGGGCAAAATCATCTGGTGAACCAACAAAATGGCAGACCAAACCTGCACAAAAAGCTCAAAAGGCCATCCCCCGAAAAACGGCACCTCATACAAGTCAAGCATTCCAGAGCGTTCAAGAAGCAAGCCGGCGCCACAGTGGAAAAGAGAAGATTGTTCCTTACTGTCGATTTTGTGCATCGCTGATGTAACGTTCACATCAGGCAGCCGAGGCAGTCGTGATTTTACAAACACCAACCAACTTCAACCAGCTTTCCAACCAAGGTGAGCCTTTGAAAACCCTACAAGTTGAGACAGAGATGGAGAGCAGTCAGTGCCCTTCCTCAGCCACAGTCCCATTTCTTCGGACCCTAGGGTTCGTACCAATCTCGTTTGATCGCTTCTGGACCCACCAAGTCTGGACCATCCCAAAGGTCACCTCATTTTACCGCACCAACCCCCAGGAACGGGGAAGGGAATTTTCCCTCTGAAACAGTCATGATATTACCAACCCAAACACTCTACCATCAGGGGCAATTCCAAAATTCACTCCAATCGGCAGCGATTGGAAGAAGTTTGATCCTGACTTGATGTGGGCAATTTCAATCAGCGATGGTGAGAGCATAGCAGGGTTTTCCTGCCAAGCTTTTTGGTGTCTACAGAATTCCAGAAGATGATAAAATGCGAGAATGGACGTCGGAATGCTTTTGTTTGGTTTTCCATATTCCCAGATATATCCCACATAATCAAATCAATGGAACATATTACATATTGTACAGCTATTCTACATATCAGTTGATGCAAAAAGACTCACTTGTCCACACCCGAATATCGCTCCGCCGTCCATTGAGTGCAAGGGGCGCCGATTGCTGGAAAGCTCAAAAAAGCCATTGAGATGGAAGGAGGCACCTGTCTTGATTGGCAACTGCAGAAAGCAAAAGAGGTTTCCATCGCAGCTGCCAGTCAATGGCAAAGCCATTAGCATCCACCTCATAGTTTGAAATGGAGAAGATTCAAAAAGGATGACGGAAAAAGAGAGGCTAGGAGAGTGGGACACATCTTGGCACGGTTGCACTCTCCACACCACATGTATGCGCACCAAAATCGATGAAGCCTTTATATTACCACAAACATCCATGGCGTGAATTCACGTGTGTCACTTTGGCACTTGAAGCTGGAAATGGAAATGGATGACATTAAATACTACTTCTAGTGAGGATGTACTAATGGAATACGAAAATGGATGTGTTTAGTCCCATTAGAACATGTTCATGTCATATCCTGCACCGTCATCCATATCGAACACTGCCAGGACACGGAATGAATCTTGATCCGCTCACTTCGGCAGATTTCTCTTCGCTGAAGCGAAGCGCCTACATGGGGAGAAGTTCACCCAGGAGTTTGCAGAAAAAATTGCGCGCGCGAAGGTGAGATACAAGTAAGAACCTCGTTGTAAAGTAGGATTATATCTCCGAACGAAGAGACCTTAACCGATAATCCAAGAGGATCTAACAGGATTCTTGTAGCATGCTAGTCTTTGTAGCTCCACAAGCTCCCCAGTTTCCACTTAAGCACTTCCCAACAGGACCTCTGTATCATCTACATAGGAGGACAGCAGCCACTCCTTCCTGTCCTATGGCGTGTCCGGAAAAAAAAGGACTGGTTTGTGATAGATCGAAGAGATAGTGCAGTAGGGACATGTTCGGATCTGTCTGAGATTCTACTGGAAAGATCTGACACTCCTTGTGAAGGTTTCCATTGCTGCCGCTGGCAAAACAAGGTGTCAATGCGCACACGTGTTCCCTCCCCATCCCCAACAGTGCGATCTCCTTGTTGCCGCACGTCTCCAAACAAACCTCCGCGATCTCCGTGCATCTCAAAACGGATTTGTACTCCTGGCACAAAGGAACCGAAAACATGAGAGAAACGGTTTGAAAGAAAGCTCCATGCACTGCAGCAAAGCAAACTACATGGAACATCAGCGTCACCCAAATCAAACTACAAAGTTGTTCATGGCATTTTCTGGTTGCCTCAACTCACCCTCTCCTCAACCGCTGATCTGATACTCTTTGTGGCCATGGACAGCATATCCCTCAGCCTGGCTGTTTCATCAACGACTCGAGTCTCTTGTAGTGCTTCATCATGTTTTCATGTATGGGCACAAGACGCGTCTTTTCAAAGCTTTGTGTTTCAAAGACGGCATTGATGCTTTGAAGCCTGACTGATCTTATCAGGTGCTTCCTCAATCTCACACACTCTCTACATCTATCTCCAATATAATTTTTACCATCTTCCAAATAACATCATAAGCTTCCAAATCCCACCTCTGTCGCATGGTGCATGCATTTTCACTCAAGGTGGCCCGAAAGACCAGCGAAAGTGTATCTTCCGGGCACTGCTGCGAAAAAAATTCCACTCTCTTGACCTGGCGAAGCCAGGAATCGGGATCACCAAACATCAAGTGACTTCCCCACTGAAAAGGACATCTAGGGACATGAGTCACAAACTGTCACCATGTCAACTACAGAAAAGGTGTATGATGGTATAGATGTGAGGTATTGAAATTCAAAAAGCATAATTCACTTCAAGGGGTCGATCCTGCAATCATTCACGTGGCACGGTGGCACGGATTCAAACAAACCTGCGACCGAGTGGCGGATTTTAGGAAGAGAAGCATTGCTTCGCATTCCACCTGGACACACGTTCTTGCATCCCATCATTCATGACAATGATTTGGATTTCTTAGCTCAAAATAAAGATAAAATACATGGCAAATGAATGTCATAAGTCAATATAAGTCATAAGTCTTCACTGAATCAACGGAAAAGCTTGCCATTAACAAACAAACACATCTTTATGGATCCATATGACAACAAGATATCCGAAGGCCAAACTCAAGATATGTGCGGAATCACAGCTACCAAACTTTCCCCCACCTGAAACTGCTCAAAGACCTCACTCATCCGTTCCATGGACCACGTCTCCTTCGATAGGTCTGAGCATTCTGCTTGCGATGCAGTGCGCAAGGGAAAACGAAACATGGTACCTCCGTGGCCGGAGGTTGGGACCCGAGTTTCCGAGACCTGATTTTTTTCTTCGAAGAGTCCAATATTGGCAGATGTGACAAAAATCTAACAAATGTTCCTGGAGATGCGAAGATATCACACTAGGAAACATCCTGGTTCTTGGAAATGGTACCGTTTCAACATCCCAAACATCTTTGGAATTCATTTTCAAGCTCCAAGATTTCCATCATCCCAGCCTGAATATTCCTCCGAAAAGCTGCAAGGATGATCTTTCACGTCAAACCAGGTGGCATGACCCTTACAACGGTCGTGAGATGGATCCAAAAAGTCCCAGCGACGTGCAAAGGCCCTTTCCCCATTCTTCCCAAGAAGCATCCGTTGATGAGGATCCATAATCACGAAGAAGCGGCCTGTGATAAAGCTTGGAAGATCTGTGAAGTGATACACCGCATTGAAGCCCAAACCAAACTTTCCGGTTTTGGTAGCATCACTTTTCTTCGAGGATGCTCCAATGTTCCGAATCGCCTTAAAATCTGCTTCCGTGAAAGACGCATCGTTCCAAGTATAGAGGGATGGCCCTGAAAAGTCTCCAAAACCTGGGTGAAGGTAGCAACCAGATTTGGTGTCACCCTTCAAGAGGTAGAACTTCACAGTTTCAGCCCCTGCATCGTCTGCATTCTGCACCAGTTCTCGAAAAGACTGGCTTCCAGCTGGATAATCTCGGAGAACTCGGCGGATCCTTGGGTGCTGACAGCTGACAGCTGAGTCGTCGTTTCTTGGCAAAACAAACACCTGGACCTTGCCCAACAACAGCCGCAAACGTTCAGTCAAGCAGGAATCAAGGGATTGCTTATTATACGTGACACCATATGTCTTTATCTTTATTCGACGTCATATACCATTCAAACATCTATAAATACATGTGGAAGTACGGGAATGGCATGTTCAGTCGCATCTCCGTATAGGAAGTGGAACGTGTGAACACTGATTCCGACAACATAAGTGCATCTAAATCCAACTCAACAAAGAGCAAGCAACGGACCAAAGAGGCCAAACCAGGAGAACCAAACATCCCTGAACTTCCCAGAATCATCCAACTTCCAGCAAGTTCAAATGATATTAATGATATGAGATCCGCAGTATTCATACATATCTACCAGGATCTACCATATTCGACATGTCTTTCCTTCATTTCCCACTGCTCTTTAAAAACCCAAGGGTCTCTCCTGTCACCGAGTGGTCTCGTGTTAAGATCTCACCATCCGCCACAAGTCGCTCATGCCAACTCTCCAAGGCAAGTCTACCGCCTGGAAATGATGGTTTCCAAGTTCGGAATCTCCGAATTTCCAAGGGGCCCCCCATGTTCAGGTTCCAGCCGTTTGTTTTGGGGGGAAAATTGAATATTGAAAAGGAGAAGACTTCAGATCTTTTTTCACCTGCGATTTCACATATTGGTCGTTGCGACATCCTTTGGAAAAAGACTGTAGACCACGGACATGAAGCACCCATGGCACTGTGAAATGCTGGTGAATCATTCTTCAGGAAAACCCCATGGCACTTGGCGCACTTGGTGAAGCTAAAGAAAGACAGGGTCTGAAGTCATCCTACCATTTCAATAACTCACAACATGTCACCTTCACCTAAAAAGCTGGGTCATTGAGTCATTTTGAAGGATTTCCCAATACCTAGAATTGGATGATGTCGGCCATAAATGTCGCGATGAAACTCACTCGAATCGAAAGGAAACCAGCAGCCGCTCATCGGCCGTAAACGGCATCCGTATGAAGGCCCAAATGATAAATATCAATAGATCACAATTTGTATACATGGGTTGAATGGATGCAAGCTGGAAAACAAGTCAAGGACCGTAGTCCTTTACTCATGTCATGTTCCTGTCCCTCTCTGTTCACCTGTTTCTTGAGTTTTGTGGAGACCGGGGGAGACACGACAATCTCAAGGGCTGCTTTTGGAATGACGGAACTTGACATCACTTCACTCTAAGAAGCTCCCCAATGCTGTCGCTTCCCCCTGCCTGATCCACTCTCCTGCACGATGGGGGCAACCAGCAACAAGTTACCCTGTAAACCCCCAAACATTAAGCCAGCTCACCATCAAGATGCTGCGGAAACCAAACCATCTCTCTTGAAGAGCACCAAAGCCAAAAAGGGAATCTCCAAGTACATGTATAGATACATGGTTTCTTCGCCGAAAGTGTTGATAATTATGCATTCCGGTGCTTTCCAACGCCTCAACTTACAGCCGCATCTTCCCTGGAAAGGTATCTGTTCCCCGCAAGTCCTTGTCAGATTTATGCCTTTTGCTCGGATTTTCCTCCATTGTCGCTGGAAGAAACTTGAGCCACAAAGCTGCGAATGTGGTACAAAGCCAATGAATTCACCACACCAAAATCCTTCAACGAATTTCAAAAAAAAAATACGGAAAACCAACGAAACACACTCATAGGCTCTCAGAATATCTCGAAACCTTCCCCTCCCACCCATTCATTAAGCATTTCTGTGTATCCAATGTACCCTCGGGCTGGTAACCAAAATATCTTTGCTGTATAAGTTTTGGTTCCCTTTGGCTGAAGTGATGTTGTTGAAATGGCAACGACTTTTTTCAACATTGCCGCTCCTGGTGGCGCTGTAGAACCTGTAGAAGTTTCCCTTCCAAACCCTGTCAGCTCTGTTTCTCCACATTCAACCTGGGCACATCAAAATTGCAACCGTCTCAGAGTCAGAGGAAGATCGGTGAATCCGGATTTTCAGGGTAAATCTGGACTTGGAGAAATGAATGTATCCTTACGCTCCGCTGCGTTTCGTCTACCAAAAAGAAGGTTCGGAAAATCAGCGATTTAAAAACATCTATCCGGTTTAGGATCAATTTCTCCACTGGTTTGCCTTTGGAAGGTTTCTTCTGGGGGTGGCCTGGCAGCTGTTGATGATTGGAGAACTATGTACTATGAGACAAATGGATAGCTTTCCCTAATCCTCCTATCTTTGCCCATCATTGCCCAACTTTTGACTGCAACAAAAGAGTTAACAGTTACAGTCATCTACTTTGAGGAAATTATTGGGTTTCCCTAACTTTCTCAGGCACCTGTGTGTGTGTGTGTGTGTGTGTGTGTGTGTGAGTCAAACTCTGTTACCAAAGAGAAGTAAGTATTTAGTGATGAACGTATTCATGAGTTTCATGATCATCATGCAGGGGGACACAGGAAGCCCATAGAGCTGTGTCCAACGAAGCTCTCTATGGTGCCTTCAGGATATCAGGGCTGATCA
>DF241834.1:22274-54396 GCA_000507305.1 Breviolum minutum Mf 1.05b.01 | reverse complement strand
CTGCGTTTTCCTGCAAACGCACACAGCCATTGGAGCACGCGCATGCACGTGCAACGGCGGCCCACATCATGACAACGAAACTTGCCCGGATGGCAGGGCTCATATATCGCCAAAAAATTCGACAGGCAAGTAGAGAGCTTCGGTGTCGAGTTGCGCTTCAGCAGGTCTTGTTTGAGCCAGCGTGCAACCGTAGCAAGTTGTGGGTGAAACATCGGAAATTTGGGTGAAAGTCAAGGGAGCGAACATGGGTCTTTGGAATCACCTTTTCAGTTTGCCAAGGAAAAATATAAAAAACCATGATTATGGAAGATTTTCACAACCCATTTAAAAAAAAATCCCTTCCCTGAAACGAGCTCCTTCAAAGACATGAATCATCTCCTCATTCATGTTCCCCGACAGTTTTAGAACACCCTGCTTCCAGGGTATGTTACCCCACACATCCCCCTTGGATGGGTCTTGCTACACACAGGACATGACCCCTGAAGGGGTGTCCATCCTAAAGGGTTGAGGGGTCACCCCGACTGCTGCAAAAAGGCTCAACTATGAGGTTACAACCCCAACATGTTGAAGCAGTGTGTGGCTGGGCCTCTGGTGAATTAACATGGCAATTGAAATCCCCCATGTTCAATAGGAGATCCGTCTTCAAAAGCCTCACTTTTTGTTGTCCATTTTAGCTTAATACAGGTTTTTTGTTTGTACGAAGGCCCTTGTGTATAGTTCCCTTCTGTTCGGATCCTCATGAAGGTCGTTTCCATCATCAGCTTTTCTATTTCGAGTGCCATCGTGATGTTGTGTGCATATTTGCAAAGCCATCTACTCATCGGTTTGGACGAAAGCTGGGATTGTTGGTGCTGTTGCTTAGTTGAAAATATATCCAAACAAAACAACAACGCCCTCAGGGAAAGGGAAGCAACAAGAAGAATTAAACAACGTCATGTGGTGAATGAAACAGAATCGATTGGGGATGTAACATTTTTCTCATCCATGCCCCTTCTCGAATCAAACCATCACCATGTGTTGTTGCAGTGTGGAACCGGGGGCAGCATGTCAAGTTTAGGGAGTGACTGCTTGGACATTCTATACTGGCAAATCCACACACATTCTCAGAGTTCTAACTCTCCAATTGATGCTTCTGGTCAAATCTGGCCCAAACCTGAACAAAAATCAAAACCTATATATAGAGTACATTCTATAAATCTATATATTCTGCTTCAAGCCTATAATTCATTAAGTCTATATATTCTTCTTCATAAACGCCAAACATCAAAAAGTCTCAACCCCTCGGTGCCTGAGGACATGACACAACACCATGGTATGGATGTCTTCCATCCATAATCATCCGATCCAAGGCCTTCAATAATTCTTCTCGCGGCGTCAGCGCCAAGTTGAACTTCCTAGGTGGATCGGCTTTAGATTGTTCTGATTGCCTTGCTTCTAGCTCTTTGTTTCCAGTGAAACTGGAAAATCTCAGAGTCTTACGGCCTGTTGATGTACAAATTCTTGTGCACCAGTTGATATTGCAAACATATCGGATCATCAATCAATTAAAGTGTTTTGAAATGTTTGAGTATCCCAACTGCTTCGCTGTGATCCTGTCCATCAACCATAATCTCATTCCCCTTGTCCCCTTTCTCAACCATAATCTCGCCCCCTTAACGGCACATGGATGGGCGTGGCCAAGTTACTGAGTGTCAAAGGATTTGCTGGTGATGTATACCTCAGCTGAGGTTTAAGGCACGTGCTTGACCGTCTCTGAAGTGACAAAAGTCATATCTACAATTTGACCTTAGCTGATGGAATACCTGAAAACCACTACGATACAGAATTTCCGCCCAAAAAGAAACATGTGACAAATTGCCTTTTGTGTTGCAACTTTCTGGTGAAATGCAGGAGGATCTGACATACAAATTGGATGCGCGGTGTGAATTGATTGAAACCTACAAGTTTGCAAGCGCTCTGAGTCAAATAGTCTTCACATACCCGACACATGCGCACACCACATTCATTTTAGGTACCAATATCCGAAAAATCCATGGTCTTCCGCACTTTCAATGGACCCCACAATGAAATACATAAGGACCTTAGAGTCCATGACTAAACAAACATCATACTGGTTGGGTTCAGAGGGATTCCCACAATGGACTGGATTTTAAAAGGCCCTACGAAGTTGGAAAATGAAATTCACTATCTAAACTTAAACTAATCAACCCAAGAATCTATACATGCGTTCCACTGCTCACATAATTCTTCCCTTATTTTTCCAGTTCAAGTTAGCCAAAAAAACTCAGTGATAAAAACAACATTTTAAATGAATCAAGTCTACACAAGTCATTTTTTTAAACTTACTTAGTTCATTCTAGTTCAACTAATAATCAAATATTTATATCATTTATTATACACGCATGTTTTCCCAAAGTCATCTCAACATCTAACTTTAGCACTGCCAACTCCATCCACATGAAGTGATCCCATGATCGGGAAAGATACTGTCACGGGAGCTCCCCGTGCCAACTCGAGAAGTTCCGCTGCAGAAGCAGTAGATGCCTTGGCTTATGGAGATACTCCCATGACGATGGAAACACAACAACTCAACAACCAGTTGAAAATGTATCTCCTATCTAAAAATTGGCGATTTTCCAGCTAGTCATGTTAAGTTTACTGGAGGGTACTTCCAGAGTAAAGGGGGGATGCATTCCTGAAGAACAGCAAAGGGCGTTCTTAGCGGCACCAGTAGAAGACAGTGATGGCGGGACCCTCTGGAAAACTGACTAATAGCACTAGAAATCACCCTTTTCTATCCTTCTGTTCTATACACCCCCCGAAGACTAACATAGAACCTGAAAATAATGGTTTGGAAGATGATTCGTTCCTCTTCCAGGGGTGTATTCTGAGGTTCCATGTTAATCTTCCTGGGTCTAAAGGGTTCATAGACTCGAACCATCTCAACGAAGGTGCCGGAACCAAGCCCTTCTGCGTTTGGCTGATGGCGATCCTCAAAAAAATCCGTCCAGCTGACAAATGGCAATCCCATGAACATCCAAGAAACAAAAGCATTTAACACAACACTAGACCACCATGTCACCGAACTCATCTCATAAAGTCTCATAAAATTCTTATATATAATAACTCAAGGAATGAGTCAAAAAATGCTTAGATTTCAATCAAATACAATTGCGTAAAATTTCACACCATACAGTCCATTTACGATTTTTTGAGTTTGAATTGCACCTTTTATGGAAACGTTGCAATCCACAGCTGAGATGCACAGCTCCGTAGTCTCTTACAGCCATCCTCGGGAAAGCTGGGGCAGTTGTTTGATGTAAGGTTGCTAACAGCAAATTTGCCACTAGAATAGGTTGCCACAGAAACTAGCATGAGATTGCCATGCCAGTGCAGAGTGTTGGGTATGAGAACCTAGCCCCAAAACGACGGGTCAGATATGCAGCGTGTGTGTATTTCTATACTTTGCTTCATCTGGGGCGAACTGATGTCTTCACATGTCTTCATTGACAAGTGGTACACATGAACGTACCTAGATTTCACTTCTTGATGGCCATGACCTCAACAAATGGCAAGGTGATATGCAAGGTGTATCCTACTAGCCTTCCAACTTCCAACCAATCCCTAAGAATGCCCACTGGGTAAGCGATCCCCAACTGCAATCATGGCACACCACCCCATTTCGAGGCGTAACCCCATCTGCCGGCAACCGGGTCCATTGAATCTTCTCTGGTAAGGTGTCCTTGGCTGAAGATACCGACTGAAGGTTGGACTGCGAGTTGCTGAGGCAGGCGGCCACATTTCAACTGAGATGCCAGATTGGGTGCTATCAACTTTGCCTCACCTGCAATGAGCGAAGATAACGCGAGTTCTCACCATTCAAACGGGAAATCCATCAAGGCTCAAGTGATCAAAGAACCTGGTCTCAGGTATTTATGTCGCCACGTGTATATACCTTGGATAGCCGGTAGTGTCGTTTACCCAATCACAATCCACAACGCCCAAGTATCAAACGATCAAATGTCAACTGCCTTCAAGAAGACCAGATGAAGAGATGGTGGCACTGCGTGGAAAAGGGACCCTGAAACCTTAGCTGTAAGAAGGGTATACATACGAGTTGCAAGCCTTTCCCATGCCGGTGGATCATGGTGCATCTAATATCTGAAGTCTGTAAGCGCGCAACTGACTGTGTGCAAATTCAATGATATTTATGACGAACGAAAATAAGCAATCATGTTTGAGTGAAGCGAACTTTACCATGTACCAGAACAAAAAAAAAATCAAACAATCGAGTGTCTCAACATTACATTATTAACAATTGACATGTCCCAAATGGAAAAACACACAAACAAAACCCACTAAGAAAGACTTGTGACTAGTCGATGTTGGATCATTTGAAAGCCAACTTTTTTTTGACTCTGGAAGTTGAGACCCGACTCTCGCTTGATGCAGTGCAGGAGCAGAGTCGTTTCATTCACACCGCCAAAAGACATGATGGGTTTGCAATAAAATTGAACACAATCGTGTTTTAAAACAGCGGGGTTTCAAAATTTGGTCCATGTTATATTGTAGAAAATCGTTGGGTCGCACGAAAATGCAGGAGGGGGCGTCTTGTGGTCCAACATAGGTGCAACATCATGCCTACGATGCCCAAAAACAATGTCTGTTTGGGGAGTTCTTGAGTCCAGTCTGAAGACCCGAGTAGTAAGTGACACCTCAAGCTTTGAGCCAAGTTCCTGCAAGTTCAACGTTGCCCCTTGGGAGAATCTCTCGTCGATTTGATCTGATTTGGAAGAAATATGTTGGTGCTTGTGGTTTCTGCTGCGTCTGTTGTACCCGTGTCTACCATCAACAGTTTCTTCCAATCTGCCATCCACGCCCCCCCATGTTTTGAACGACTCTCGCCCTAGCTTTTCCCGCAACAGTTCACTGGTTTTCAATCCAAGGCATCTGTTAAAGGGTCAAAACAGCCTGCTAAGTAGAGTGTGATGGCATGAAACTACTGCAAACCATACACTCTTAGACAAAGGGCCCTAGTACAAAGCTACTGCAACGGAAACCTTCGATTGGCTCCAGGAACACTGTCGAAGTGCTGGAAGCTTCGCCGCGCTGACACTTGTTGGGCTGACTGAATACTGGCGCACTAAAATATCGGCTTTTGAAATAGCTTGCTTGCTACAATATGAACTGCGTTACAGTATATGGTATTTAGCTGCTCGCCATGTCAAAAAGAAACGTGAGATTTTGGTGCCACTTAAATACAATTCAATTGACTGCAAATTCGAGAGAACACATTGAAAATAAATCATGAACAAACAAACGGTAATGAAACTATCAAATCTTACTCCATTCCCATAGCAGTTTCCAAAAGCCTTGCAGCACTGAGCTGGCTCATGATGGACCTCGGGCCATTCTCTGTGACGAGAGTTTCTTTTTTTGCCCCCAAAAAAAAACATCAGTCCCTGAGGATCCCTCTTTGCGGTTCAGCCTTGCTGTTGCAATAGTCCTAGCGGTTGGCAAAGCCAGGGACACCATGGAATGTGATGGTGCTTGTGGGATAAACTTTGCAGTAAATGCAAGTGAAGGAAATTGCACAAAACGGCATATTTGAAGACTATCATCAAACAGAATCAGCATGTTACATGCTGTATCTGCTTGGGGCATGGGCAGCGGAGCCAACGGGTGACGTTGACATCCCTTTGCCTGTAATCTGTCGGCCCACTGCAGCGGCATGCGCTTACCGGCCTGCATGAAAAAGACCAAGGATGCACCATGAACTCATGAACCAAGTACCTTGAAGTTCAAATGCCCAAACAAACAGAAGGCCAATATTGCTTTTTTAAATAACCAATAATCAAAAAAATAATGACCATGCCTTGTGTTGGTGTCTATCTGCATTCTCTTCGTGCCAACTGAAATCTTGCCGTCTTTGACCGCCAAAAAGTGGTAGGTTGGATCCAACCCAAACTCTTGGGCGCTTACATGTGGTAGCAGGTATTATCCCACATGTTGATGATCCATCCAGTTGGCCAAGCGGTTAGGAACAGACTTGGAGACTTGGAGCTTATAACGATATATGATCTAACCCACCTACACTTGGGATAAAATGGGGAAGAAATCCACCAATTTACGAGGCACTTATCTAGGGATCATCAATCATCCAAGGCCACCAAGTCCACACCTTCTTGACGAAGCCCTGGACCCACTGTGGTACAGAACCACCAAGATCTGTCTGAGAGACGCCGGTCAAAATCACCCCTGCCAGTGCCCAGAGTTGGACAACTTCCAGGGCATGGAGATGGAATAGGCATGAACGGACTACACAAAAAGAGGACTGGAAAGGAGAAAGAACAAGTCTTTTGCTAGGGCTCTTAAATACAGTACCTGGCGTTTGCAGCACCGCATTTTTCATGCACCCTGAAGCGCAACATTGCCACACACCATAAGTCTGCTGTGCACGATCAAGGAGATTAATTGAGCAGAATCGAAAGAAGCGAAGGCTATTTTGCTATCAAGTGAATTTGCGCGAATTTTCCATACATATAATCATAGAATTCATAATTCATATATCCAGCATATCTGTACATTTTACATACATCATTAGATACTCTAGATGTATTTAAGAGGGCTGTGGGTGATACAACACCTATTCTACCCGCAAGACCCAAGGCTTTCGAGACATTTTGAAAGATAAAGAATCCTTTTGCGTTCATATCTGTCATTTTAGCTAAATCATGTTTATCTTTCCAATATAGCAATAGAGGTGGAGTAAATGTGAGGTATACAAATTTCCAGGTATAATATATCAATATATAATATTGTATACGATTGAGAAATCATGATTCTTCCATTCCACAGCGAATCTTCACCTTTCAAGGCCCTTCCCAAGCGAAATTTCAAGGCCCATCCCCCATCCCCCCGTTGGCAGCTCCCACCATTGCGATGAGGACGGAGGATGTACCTGCCGAGGGAGGTATCGGGATGAGCTGAGAGGTTTCCATCTTAGATGCCTCACCATCCTTTCCGATCAACTCTTTCCAACAAAACCTTCCAAGTGCTCAACAGAAAAAGCATGGCACTTACCGACTTACCTAATATGTTTTAGCAGATTGGTCACCCTGATATGATGGTCCGTGCGCGGATGACACCGGTAGCTGGCTCCAACCTTCAAGTGTGATCATGCCGATCTCAAACATTTGAGGTAGCACGGCACAATTACATTTCTGCAGGAGTCAGGATTACTGAATGCAACAAATGAAACCATGCCAACTTGTTGCCTGCCTATTTTTTTCCGAACAAACGAAGAATTTAAACATCCCGTCGCACGAAAGCACTAACCTTGACAAGACATCTGAGTGGATGACCCTAAAGCCGAACATTGCGACGGGCTGCAGGACTGAATTGCGATGGCGTAGCCTCCCAGGTTCCCAGCATGTCCCCATCAAGGTCTTTAACAAGTGCCGAGCCACCTGCTTCCACACAAGAAGCCATTTTTGCATATCATTGCACCTTGTTCATTTGGCAGCTTCAGGAGAAAACGCTCCTGGCGTGGCAAAACACATGCCTAAAAGATTAATTAACAAAAATGATAAGGTAGGTTGCTTCATCCTGTAGTTCCAAAAAATCGTTGCCCTTCCACACTTAGAACTGCATTCAGCTGGTACTTCTTAATACTGTGTGATCGATGGCCCCAAATGAGTTTACAACCTCTGAGGATGCAGGAAATGAAGTATTGCCTGGAGGTATTTATCTCATGTAATATCATATGAGATATTCCAGTATTTGAGATATTCCAGTATTTGCAGTTTCAAAAAGTGATTCTTATGTATTTATTTCTTTTTTGCCTGGACAATCATCAGGGAGAAAAGCATCACTGGCCAAAGATTTCCTCTCCTGGGTCACCTGAATGTCTTCAAACATTAAAACATGTTCCTTTTCAGTCCTGTAAAACTACGAGAAATATAGGATGAAGTAGTAGTTAGTGCTTCTGGGTGCAGTTTCATATGTCATTTTATGTTTCTTATTTTTTGGATACCCAATGGCTACTTTTGTAAGGGGGGGAGCACCGGGAGTTGCACAAAAGGCCCCAGAACAGGCTAAAAGTACAGGACGTAGGAAATATCGTTTGGAGCTCCTGGACCATATCACGATCTTTCACACCTGGCAGGGTCAATCCATCGACCAACAAAGAAAGGGTTGGTTGCTGAGTTATACATTTCAACATCCTCAAAACTGGACTTGTGAACATATATCTTTTTTTGCTGTTCCTAAAATTCTTTGAGGCTTTCATCACTTTCATCTATGAAGAATGTAGGCATTCACAAATTGTTGCCAATCACCTTCATGGATTTATCACTTTTTTGTACGCAAGTGTTGCCAAAATAAATTCATGCATGTCATGGGTGTCGCTTCCAAATTTCATGAGTGAACGGCGCTGGTTGGTTGAAAAATCCTGAAGGACCTGATTCCCCGTTTCACCGACAGATTTCGACCTGGAGGTAGCGGCACGCGGCAATAGAGGAAGTCACAAAGACTTTGGCTTGACTTTTGAACCTGCAAAAGGTCTCCACCAAACTCCGAAACTCATTTGCATGTATATAGCTCCATGTATGTTTTTGTGCGTTTTGTGCGTTCTACAGTACTGGACAATACTTTGTATTTTAAAGAAATGATTCCATCTTCTTCCGTTTATATGTTAATATATGTTAATTATACATAATTATTCAATGTATGTCTGATAATTGTCCATGATCAAACATGAATATTCCTGAATATTCTTGGTGGAAATGACGTCTCACAGTAGCGCGCCTGGCGTCCCAACACCTGCAGTTGCAAGGAAGCTGGACTTCAACATCGAGCTGTGTGCTGTGTGTCGTTGTCTCTCACCGGCATGTGACCCCCCAATGGCCTCATACACTTTGAAGGCAGCACCATCCCATTTCATCCGCTCCTTGCGTGATTTGCGTGATCTGCTCATTCTCGGACTCTTCCGCACGCTTGGGAAATTATGTCTCGCTTACTTCAGTTTCACACAGAAAAATTCAGCAGCTTTCTGTTTTTGGCTACTGGCTACCTAGCTACTTGCACCTTTTGGTACCCTTCCCAGTCTCCTCTGCAGAGTAAATGGCCCACAGCACCGCCTCCACTGGTTCAGAGGTGGAAATCAACACCTGCAACGAAACGAATGGAAGGTGATGGAAGGTGAAAACGGCTTTCTTAATGTTTCTACTCCACAAAAAAAACAACATGTCGCCTGAAAAATAGTGGAAAACGCCGCCTTTTTGGGGGACATATTAGTTTTCCAGGTTGTATTCCTTTCAGACTTGGTAAAGTGTGCGTGCTTACAGCAAGTCGCAATCTTGGCCAACCCTACATATGTTTGGGGAGTTTGAATTATAGATCCCACTCCCATGTTGTGATTTTCAATCCGGGACAAAAAACAAAAATCATCAAATTTGGATCATCAAATCTCCCCCCCGAGTTCCTGAGTAAAACTACACAGCTACCTGACCCACCATACACCTCAACTCCCCGAACGGGCCCTACCTCTGATGCCACGAACATCACTGGGTCGTGATTCACCGAAGCGAACCACACAGCACGGTTCTCCTGGCCAGCTCGCGAAGCTTGGACGTTTAAAATCATGCGATCTTATGATGCGTGTAGAAAATGGATGGGATGAAGATTGATTCTTAGAGAATACGATATGATTGGCTTCTTTAGATTCATTAAAACAAGTTAAAGAACCTTATACGGAATGGCTCGAATATGTGAGATGGTATGTTGGAACCACATCGTTTGAAATGGACATGTGCGCAAGAATCAAAGAAGCACGTTTCCCTCCTCAATGAGCCTATTATTGATCTGTTCAAATCGTTGTATTTGTAGAATCCTTTCAGATGATGCATGAATCAAATATCACTACATGTCTACTACTAGCTATCTTCTCTTACAGTTACTAACTTCATAAACTCATATATACATATTGTATCATATTGTTACATAAATTATTCCGTTCCACAAAACCGAATCTTCTGGTTTCCTATCCATTTTGCATACTACAAATTGGATTCTCCAATCAAAGTCACCTCATATAGCTGTTTCAAGGCACCAAAATCAGGAGTAAAAATGGGAATCCTGCCTGTGATGCGACACGTTGGATCGCCAAATCACCAATGATCTGTTTGGATCCGACCTGGTCATGGTGTTTTTTTTTTAAATCCCAGCTGAAGCTTTTTGGGGAGGTTTTGGGCCTCACAATTTTCCCGACCCTTTTGGTTGTTGCGACCCTGTGTTCTGATTAAAAAAAGCCTGGAGTTGGACAACTTTTTTGTAGCTTCAACGGGTTGTTAAGAAAACAACTCGAGGATTCGAGAATACCAAAGACAGCCAAATAAATTGCATTCGATGTTGACGTCTTTTCATCCTTTTTCCGTCCCCACAAGATTGATTTGATGATTTTATGCATTCCACCCGTCCTCTGCCAAAAATGTAGCGGTTTAAACCACATGGAATTCAAGGTTTGGGATGCCCTGCTTTTTTGAATCTTGCCCATCTTTTGTTAACGACTCATTGAAGTGCTATAAAAGGTGAATCAAGCATCTGTCGCAGGTCCAATCTCAAGGAACTTCATAACTTTTTTTGTTCCGGCATCTCTAGTCCCACCACGTTTTTTGATTTTTCATTTCATCTTCCAGCCGTGGCATGATGATAGATAGGTCTTTTCGCTATGGTTCAGTAGGTTCAGTCAATGCACCATTGGTTCGCGTTTTTTTGTAGTCACCTCTTGTTGCATCTATATAGTAGGTCCTTTCCTCCCCATCTGGCTCAACCCGTACCTGTCGACATGCACTGCTGAAGTGCATCAGCCTGCAAGGGGTAAGCATCGGCTTAACCACCAGTGGTTAAGCAGTACCATTTTGGTTCAATGATGTCAAACCCATAGGCTATGATGGTTTACCTGTGTATAACTTGTATATTTACGTATATATAAGGTTTATTTCATTGTGGTCTTCTTCTACCTGCAAGATTTCCTTTTTCAAGACCCGGTCCTCGAGAGTAGCTGCGCACCATCACCATGCATGTCTGGCATTTGCCTCGTGTGTTATCGTTCATTCTCTGTAAGGATTTCTTACTCTTCATGTTGCAAAGACCAGCTGGGCTTCAGGTACCCAAAGTACACAAAACATTGCAAAGCTCCAAACTTGCCATTGCTGTATCAACTCAATGTGGTATCAATACAACCTATTGCATATTCCCCCAAAATATACACTCCCCGCCGCAAAAAAAAGTACTCTGGCACCTCCATTAGATCTACAGCAATATTACAATTACGTAGTCTTCAAACCCTGTAAGTTTTCATATGCTATTCTATTTGTTGGGGACCGTATTGCAGTCTTCTGGATAGTGTTGAATGGAATAACAGTTTTCAGCTCTGGCAGGTACTTTAAAGAATTGGTACCTGAGTATCTGCACTGTACATCCTCTGTTGCTTAGTTGGGAGGATGCATTTCTCACAAAACAAAACACCAAGGGATGGGTTTTTAAAAAATGGTAGCTGGGTAGCTTGTTGCCCAGCACCTTTCAATTCATCATACCTGGACAACCTACAAACCCTTTATGTACCCTCTGAAAAACAGGTTTAATAAGGCCTTATTAAGGGAATCCAATGGTTAATAAGCCCTGATTTCTGGGGTACGTCAGGGGGAGGTAGGTTGACTAGGCAATTTCCCCAGGTCCCCACCGCCTGGATGGAGTGTTTGACCATGCATCCACCAAAAAAAGCGGCTCGCCACTCGGCCCGGTGGACAACTGTGCAGGGAACTGGGAGCAGGTGCTCCAAACATCTCCAAACAAACTGCACAAACTAACCTTTCAGTATCGCATTATGTGCCCAAACAATGCATTTTGGAAATTGGACGACTAGTGCCAAGATTGAAGTCTTCAAATCAAATACGTAGAAATTCCATGAAATTCTGTGGTGCAAAGTTCTTGATTCTGAAAATGGATGATTGGAAATGGAAAATCTCAACATGACAAAACCATACATAATCTGCACGTGGTCCATTTATGTCGATAATCCTTTCTATCCTCAATGAATTCGTATTTTTCTGATATCACTTGAGCTGTCCGGTGTAACATGTTGGCCTCGGGCCACCAAGCATCTTTCCGCCTTGCCTACGCTGTGCCGTGGGAAACATGGGCCCGCAATGGAACAGCAGGAAAAACAACAAACTATAATGTCTGCACTATATTATATGACATATGCACCCTGCTACCTCCTTGTGCAGTCCTAGAACGTACTAACACATGTAACATCCAACCATCAAATTTTGCATTCAAGATAGTACAATTGTATATTACATATACGCACATCGCATATACAGTACATGTGGTGTTCCCACCCAAGAAAAGGGCCTGTACAGAAAGTCAAGGCTTGTATTTTTGCCCATTTTGACAGTCGACGCCGTCCACACTCCTCTATGGTAAATTGGCTTCTGCATGTCAAATGTCACATTATTAATATTGATTAATCTGGTGGCTATGAGAATGATACGGATATCCCAGGAACCAAAAAAATCGCATAATCAAGCGAAAAAAATCTCCAACATTCCTCCTGATGTCGGCCTTCTGTTTCGATGGTGCCTTGGAAGTTGACATCATCAGCACATTTCACTTGAGAAACTGGCTCGTGCTGGCTCTGCCCCGTGCAATAGCATTATTATGCATTATTTGGCCCCCGTCCATTCTAAGCTTGATATATAAATATATATATATATATACAATTCTTGCTTTTCAGCAGTGTTGCAATTTCTCAGCTTTATAGAACCGCTTTAACATCTGATCATCTGATACACAATGTGCTGCTTGGGCTGTCTCAGCCGCGAGGTATCATTACTGAATCATGCCCTATTTTGGAACTTGACTGTCACAGCGAAAGTCAAAGTTACAACTGTTTTCCTAAGCAGCCCTGAAGTTTATTTCAAAAAAAAACTGTCCGCGCATAGTTGACCAAAATGACTCATTTAGACTTCTTCAATAAGCTCAATGTGCATATATATATATATATCAATTAATGTAAATATCATATTATATGATTTTATACTATATTGTTTTATACTATTTATTATATTATATATATGGCTACCTATGGAGCCAAATTTAAGAAGCCAGGACCGAAAAAATGTGAACATGTTTCAGGTCTCAGCTCAAGACCGGCAAACGCCAGGGGATGATCAATAAACTCAATGCCTGACCAAGGTCCCCCGTTGCCAAGCGCCGAGCCACGGCCACTCTGTGGATGGATTGTCTCTTTCAATCAGGGTTTCACGTATGAGATGTGATTTCAAACTGACATGTCTGACATGCTTTTTTGTTATCTTTTTGTTATCTTCCTGTCTGTCTTTGTCAACAAAGGTGTTGATATAGTTGTTGATATTGAAAAAACGTCCGGCCATGAAAACTTGCAGCAAGGGATTTCCATCCTAAGAGGCGTGCCACAATCAGGGCTGGTGCGGTCACACCAATGATGTAGTGAGTATGGCCAACGAAGGCTGCAGCCTTGGAAAATTGCAACAAAATCATCTGACCATTTCCCATCTGACATCGGATCCATGTTGCTGTTGTTTTGTTTGTTCACGTTCACTTTAGTGCCTTTTAGAGGAAAGATCATTGACGAGTCTTAGCTACAAAATGAGAATTTTTCCAAGCGAAAGGCTCAGAGTCCTAAATCCGTAGGCCTCAAAGCAAGTTCCACGTACATTAGCACGTACACACACAGAGATGTATAATTTGTAATAATTTGTGCATCATCAAAATTCCTCTTCAGATCTGTCCAGCTTGTAATTTTAGTGTGAACTTCAATGGACTGATGATATTCGTAAACCTATGCTGAACTGGTCTCCAATAGCCTATTGTGCATCATGTGTCGCCTGAGCCACTAGCCCAGGCCAAAGGGCTGCCCAAGAGTAAAATCAAGACTTGCGCCGTCTCCTGCGTGAGATCCTGCGCCAAATGTGTGACTTGTGAAATTTTGTGGCGAAGAACAGGGTTGGTGAAACAACTCTGGAGGGCTTGCAATACCTTAGCCAGGAATCAAAAACTTGGGTCATAGCAGTCATAGCTCACTGGCCTATAGAGTTAGATTGAGCCTTGAAGGGTGGTTTCCATGTGTTTCTTTACGTCATGATAGACTTGGATGGAACACGCTTGAGACACGCATCAACAAGGTAACACGGATAAGCGGATAAGTAATATGATAAGTAAGGATGATACCCCACAAACAACCCATTGACTTAGTGGATCGTTCCAGGTGGCTTGCCCGCTTGCCATGCCCCAACCTCCCACAACTCATTGCAACCCCAATGTCACTATGCTCCTTTTTGCCCAGGCGTGGACGCCAAAGCCAAGCACTCATGGCCAAGCACATGGAAAAACCTTTCACATCGAGGATAGAACGATACCCAAAATTGCCGCTGGTGGGGTGACAATAGCAGGTTAATGATGTGCTTGAAAAGAGGTCTCACAAGTCAAGTGCTTTCATTATGGCTTGCATCAGTTGCAAGAGGCATTGATACAGGATAGGTGATGAGCTCTCGCTTGATAGGTGCATTCAACAGCACAAAAGTATATAATTCATCACAATCGTCGTGGTCTTTGTTGTTGTCCTCCATTGGCATCATCATCATCATCATCATCATCATCATCATCATCATCATCATCATCATCATCATCATCATCCTCATCCTCATCCTCATCCTCATCCTCATGCTCATCCTCATCCTCATTTCAGCATGCTGACCACGCAACCCCATACAAATCCGCCCTTGCCAACCCCCAAAAAAAGGGGGTAGCAAGCCTAAAAGATGGAGATGGTTCCATCTCTCGAAGTCCGAGATCAGGTAAACGCCTGATGCCACGCTGCCACATTGAAAATCATTCATTTGCATCCAAAATGAAAACGATTCTTCCCAGAAGACCCAAGTTTTCCGGTGTTCATCATTTTCTGTCATTCGGATCTTCCAGGAATCGATCCGAAGTTCCTTCGAGTCGCCTGACAATGCAGGGAGGCCTAAAGCCGACTCCAGCAGCAACAATGCCTGTCATGACCGGTGCCGGTTAGGAAATGTAAAACGCCTGGAATGCACATCTATCATATTCTATCATCAAATGATATGATTCATGTACATGAACATACTTGCACTGATGTTTCAAGTTGTTACATGTCCACTCATCATACTTTGTTCAAATCAAGATTTGAGCACTTTGCCCACAGAACAAGAAGCGAAACAGCACTATCTGTTGGCTTGGTGGCAATGGAATGCCTGCTTTCAAATGTAAGAATTTGTACCAGCTATCACATCAAGTCAAGTGATATGATATCATATTCATCTTACATACATTATTAATTATATATTGCACAGGAAGCATGTCTAGACCCTAGAGCATCCTCGTCAATGAGCCAATCGCATCCAAAAAAAACTGAGAACGATCTCCAAGCTATTCACAACCCATTGAGGCCAAGGCTAATAACAACATCAACCTGGGTCAGAATGGCAACGTGCAAATTGAAAACGTGGCGAATTATTGGTGAATCACAAAGAGTTTTCTGTGCAGTATATTGATGTCTTTCGTCATTCTCATTCTTGTCACTATATATATATATATACTCCAAACATGGCTTTATAGTTTGGCAGCAATTACATGAAAAATTATCAATCAGTAACCCAAGATAAAATCAAATATGCTCATATATGATTAATGCTGCCTTCCCTTTAGCACCATACCTTTTTTTCCCCAAACGTGAGCTTCCCTACACCGTACAGCTCCAGCGACAGCAGCGCCGCCGCCGCCTGGCCTTTACACGACCTAACAATTCCAACAAACGCCCAACAAAAAGGCCGAGAATCATTGAACCAACCCGAAGGGTGGTTTAATTGTCATAAGTTATAAGGTTTAAAATGAAGCAAACCTAAAATTAAACCAAACAAAAATGATTCTATTAATAAAATGATGACATGATGACTTTAATGACTTCTCATTGCGACCTATTTGTTATAGTTTTTGATATTCCTTTTCTTCGATGCTGCCAGTCCCACCCAAAAAAATAGTGCACCAATCGACATACAAAACCAAAAAACATCAAAAAACCATTGTTTTTGGCCCAAACAACTTTGAGTTCCCCAGCATTCTTGAGCCGCTTCTACTGCACTCATAGTGGGATCCCTGCAGGCAGGAATCAACCCAAAGTACCAATCTTTGAGGTGGCGAAACTTTTCACAAAAAATCATCCCCCGCCTGAAGAAGCAATCGCTGACAAAACCCAAGCCTGGCATCCAAATTCCCCAAGAAAATATATCGATTTACAGTAGCTGGCTGTTGCGGATCAGTTGTTTCGCAATTGATTTGGTAATAATATAAAAGAAAGTGGAGGAATAGAACAATTATCTATATCATCGAGATATATCAAAATACAAATGAACACAGCACTACACGGATCAACAAAAAGGGCTGGTACGGTACCCTTAGTACACTTTGCGAAAAAAAGCAACACGTACGGCCAACATGAGACAGCCAAGAAAGTCCGAATTCTGCACGATCAAATACACCATCAATTCTATCAATTGGCTATCATCTGTCCTTGGGTTCTTCTGTGACTTCCACTGAAAACCATTCAATCATGGAAACCTCACCAAGACATTTAGAAGCATTCAACTTGGCTCGGTGATGTAGTGATGTAGTGCTCGACCGCATCTTCTTCAATCATCAATCATCAAACATGAAGCCGCAATCATCAGTCAATCAAAAAATCGTCAATAATCCAGCATGTGGTCTGTACATATCCGTAGATACTATCTTCAGATCACAAGGTGTCATCCTAAACCACCCTCATGACTCATGGCCGCTCTCATCATCACGATCACCATCAACACCATCATCATCATCATCATCATCATCATCATCATCATCATCACCATCATCATCATCATCATCATCACCATCATCATCATCATCATCACCATCATCACCATCATCGTCATCATAATAATCAGCATCAACAACAACATCATCAACAACAACAACAACAACCGCTAGGTATAAACCATTGCATCAATATCATTGCCATCATACGACAACATAGCAGTTATAGCTGTTATATCAAAATATATCATCACAAAGCATAGTCACTATCGTGTTCATCTTCTTCATCATATCAATCATGATGCAATTTTGTTCATCATCACCACCACAATACCATCACGATCATCACCAATATTCATCATTCATCATGAGTCTTGTCATAATTCTCAACATGCTTGTTGTATCTTGTTGTGATTGCTATCGCTATTCGACCACTGAGCCTTCCTCCTTTCACAACACCCACACCACGCTGCCCTTGGCCTCGCGACTCAAGGAAGGTCTGTGCCGCGATCTCATCGCCACCCAAGACGATGAGGTCACGCAAGTGCGGCCTGGCTTAGCAATTTTCTGCCAAAGGTCTTTGTGAGGGGAACAGCAGTTTCCTTTGTGGGAGTACATGTATAAGAACGTATACGGTAGAACAGAGGCTGCAAGCAAGTTAACAAAAACATCCAATGTGAGCCAATGGCATGTGAATGTCACATGAAGTGCAGCTAGTCGTTTGCCCCACATCATTCCATTGCACCTGCTGAGGTTCAACAGACGTTCCGCAGCAAGGCTCGAAAGACGATTCGCCCGAAGAAATAGCAACTCATCCAGAAACCTCAAGGCACTTGAGGGATAGAAGCATGATGAACTAAGATGAAACAAGCCAATCCTAAACTCAATTAATATATAACAATATGTTTTCCATCAAATGGGCCCTAAATTTTTGCAGGTTGCACCTATGAGTGGGATGATTTTGCCACATTTTTGCCACATGGGTCTTTCTGGGCTTTCAGATCAGGGCAGCCCAGCTCTGGAAAGTTCTTATCCACCAATTGCAAGAGTCGTGGTGCGAGAATCTGCGCCAAGAAGAGGGGCCCGAGGCAACTCGGGGTTGACCGCTGAAATTGAGTCTTTGGAACCCCGGACCCCCCGCCTTCCACCAGTGAGAGTTCAGTTGTTCCAACTTCACCTAGGAGAAGTCAGTACTTCTCCAAACCAAGTAGCCATGATTTGTAAATGGAAAAATCCAAGCTCCATCCTACAATCGGCATCCTGTATCATTGGCACACCATAGACTACATAGCTTCTATATACATGGGCTACATAGGAGTTGTTTCGGAGTGCTCTTGGGGTTCCTTCCCTAGAGGTCATTGAATTCCCCACCTTGCGCTTCAGCATTCAAGCAAAAGTGTGTTTTTAACTGACATGAACTGCCTCTTTTAATATCTTTTAAATACACTTGAATACATGGTTCCAACTATCCTAGGCCTGTGCTGACTGCCTTCACACTTTTTGTTTTCCTGAGGACTTCTGCATGATGAAGGTCAACCACCACTGATATTTTGGAGGCCTGGCTGTCTGACTGGCTGGGCTACTGCAAAGATCATTGGGGTAGAACAACTACAGTAGATGTGACAGTAGCTACCCCAAGAATCCTTCAAATATCATGTGGCGTCAAAACCCATCTCTTTTGAGGCGCTGGTGTTTCATTGGGAGGGCTCAAGATCAATATCCAACCCCTTGACTGTCAAGGAAAAATCCTCCCAGAAAGACCCAAACAAGAAACATCGCCACCTGCAGCTGCAATTCTGCCAGTTTTTCTTCACAGAGAAGAAGCAAATCCTGAGATTTGGCGGCAAAATAAGGCTTCAAACGTGTTGCCAATTGGATATCTACCCCACCCAGGATGCAATCGTCACCACCAGGGTGACATTAGATTTTTAGGTTCGGGATCCCAACCACTGTGGCTGGGTGCTTACAGGTGCTGGTCTCTTACGCTATACCTTATGTAATGACTGGTCAACCTGCCCCTCCCCCCTAACCTACGAGGTTTCCTAAGGCCCTGAGGGAAACCAATGAACCACGAGGTTCCTGGACCATCCATTGGGTTCACCCAACACGCCGGGTGCAACCTGACAACTCCAAACCTCAGAATGCAAGAACAATGAGAATGATCAAGCAGTTCTGGGGATGAGAACCTTGATCGCATGATTCATATCACGAAACACCACGGTGGATATTTCATGGCATTTGGCCGCAGCATTTCGGCGAAAGCTGGGTGCCGGAACTGACTAAGTCAAAGCTGCCCAAGTGGACGAACAACACCTCAAACATAGTGGCTTATGTCCACTCTATACGAAAAGACTTTATATTTAGTCAGTTTGCCGTGACTGCACCTTGAAAATGCTCCAATGTCAATGTAATTACTATGACAATCCATTTTGACAAATGTAACATTTGATTCCTGCATGTTTCTCGGGATCCAAAAACATGGACAAAGGGCATACTTGCGCACGGTGACGTCCAAAATAGCCAATGATTCAACACACCACTACCACACCATGAGACTAAGTCCCCCGAGCGCATTTTCCCTTCTCCTCCAACTGGGAGATGGGAAGCCAACTTGCCAAAGTCTGCAACAGGCCCAACGCCATCACATGAGAAGGGGATAATCTATCCACATTTTCTGCTGATGTAAGCATTCCAAATAATGAAAACAACTACAGTACATACATGATCAACATGAGCGTTTCAAATACAGGTTGAGCCGTATCCGTTTTCAAGAAATGAACGCAACTGTTGATGACCCCAGCCTCGTTGGAGACTGGCACTGGTAGTGTCGCCCATGAAGGACTCTTTCCTGCGCTAACATCTGAGCAGGGATCCCCTGAACAACAACCACGCGGTGACAGTGGTGACATTGGATGTGATTGGCCCAAAGAGTGCAATCTTCGTATTTCCACCTCGTCATCTGTATAGATCGAAATGGTGTTACCTCTGAATATCTGAAATTTGGAGCCTCATGGCCCTGGAAAATGGGAAAAAACAACGATGTCAGTTTTCGGATAACTGTCAAAGGAAGGTAAATCAATCGCCTTCCTTTCCCAACATTCTACTATTGAGTATCTAAGCAATACTGGGCATAAAATGGTATGAATGAGGGAGATTGAGTGATGCCCATAGCTAGCTACATGATGCTACATGAACTCACCACTCTATGGCTCCAGAACCATCGCTTCGATCTTCTCGAGGGATGTTCTTCTTCTGGCCATCGGGGCGGTAGGACTTTCAGTCCAAGAGTGGCAGACACTTGAAACATGGAAAAGCCTAAGTGATACCGGGTTCCTACCCATGATGGTATTCTCAAGATATCTCTAGCCATGTTCATCTCTCAGGAAGTACTATTAGTTGCCATTAATATGCATTCTGACAGAAGTTCGATAATCAATTTGCTTCATATCTCAACATCACCTGGTAGATGACCCCCCGCCTCTGGACCTAGAAGTCCTGCAAAACACCTCAAAGCATAGCGGCTTTTGGGTTTCAAACAATGGCAGGGATGATGCAGGATGCTGGGGCAGTTGGTTCTCAAAAATTGCTTCTTCAAAGTACATGAGAATTTTACATGCATGCTGCATACATAAATGCATGCTGCATATTGCATGTATCTCATAGTTGTTGGGCATTTCGTCATCTTCATACCACTTCGTCTTGCCTTCACTAACTGATTTTGCTGCATCAGCTGCAAACCACTCGCTTCGTTGCTTTTGTGTCTCTCCCAAAAGGTGGGAGAACCCTCCCTGAAACTAACATGTCGCAGCTGAAAGTTGATGGTTGGAGGGCAAACTGGCAACTGTTGAAGCAAAATGGATCGGATTTTTCTGAGGAGCAAAACGAAAGCATTCCTGCCATTTTGCTTGCATGGCGTTTTCTTTTAAGCGCAGAAACAACTGCCCGGGTTTTGTGAATGCAACTATTGTAAAGTATCACTGTTTCTGAAATGCTTATTGGTATGTTGTACATGTTTCTATTGCAGCTTGTGGTGGTCTCAACAGGTCATATGCTTCTGTTGAACAGTTGAACCTAAACAACCTTGAAATCGCTGACTTACAGAGTTGCCAGGATATATTGCAGTCTGCAAATTTATCCGTAACGTACAAGTAGCTGGCTCATGATGCATCTCTCCTGGTTCCAATGGGTAAAGCAGATGTCGTAATCAAACGCACATTGTTGCCATCCTGCAATGTAATCATTTAAGCTTGATCCAAGATCTCTTTCATGGCATTGTTGGTTGAAATCAACTGCGAGCAAAGAAATCCTCCCGTTGACATTTGGCGCAGAACACCTCCGAAACACTACGCCCTGGAAAATTAACATGGAACCCAAAAATGGTAAACAAGGAGGTTTGGAAGATAAATTCCTTTTTTCACTTGGGTGATTTTTGGGTTCCATATTAATTTTCAGGGGTGTAATGATCCAGGTGTTCCATCCTTTCAACGCCAAGGTGGAAAGTTTCGTGGACCGCAACGAGCAATTCCCTCACCATGCATCACTGGTATCATAATCTGTGACCTATCACCGGTGTAATCCTAAGACATCAAAGAGGACAGAACCAAAATCAATAAAAGGATATAAAAGGATATAAAAGGTTGGTGTTACACCATCTGAAAGGGTACATTATTTTTTGAAAGAGTTGTCGAAGTGACTTCCAACCGTCAAATTGTGTACACACCTTTTTTGAGCCAAAGCATTGTCCCCTCCAGGGTCGTTTGTCAAGCAATGGTCTGTGCCACAGCCATGGGATTTTTTGGCCCATGACTGACCTATGGCTTCAAACCAAGTGGGATTTTGTTGCGGAAACACTTCCCGAACTGTAAACAAACATTTATTTACTGTTTTTTCCAGCTCTCATTCTGGATTTTCTTGCCTTCAATAAACTCTTAGTCGTTCCGGTCACATGTCTCATTCCATCTCCGGGGGGAGTAGGGCTCGGGGTCTACCTTTTTAAAAAGAAACGATTCGCAACCCAGTCAGCTGGAGTTGGATGGAGGTCTGGTGTGAAGTTCAAACAAATTCCAAAGATTGCGGTTTCCTAAATCTCGAATCTTTGACACATTCTTGGAGGTTTACCTCCTATCAAACAGAATTCCAGGTCCTAATAGTTTTTCATAGTTTTTCAAAATGCAGTAATGGAAAGCTCGAGGGAACGGTGGAATTGTATCCCCAAGGTAGTTTCGCCATCCAGCTAGAGGTTGAAAGAGTTGCTGAAGCCACACCCTGACTGCCACATCTCCAAGTGCACCGGGTCGCCAAAAAAGCAAACAGCGGCTGTTGAAACATGTTGTTTCACGCCTTTGTAGCCTCTCCGAGTCTTGTCCAAAGCCTTGATTTATAGTCGATTTGTTAGAGTATTCAGTCATGTACATATATATGTCAATACAGGAATATGGTACATGTACATAGAAAGTCACCAGTGGGGGCCGGTGGCACCACGTGTTTCATCTTTTTTCCTGTATATATATATATATCCATAGGTTCACTTATCTCAAATGATTCCTCTGGGCCTCTTTTCCCAGCCATCTATTGCTGCGAAGGCTTCACCACAATTCCTTTTTGGAATGTGGAAAAGGATATCTGAAAACCAAAGAGGGCAAGGTGCCGCCAAAAATATATATATATATACGTATATTTTTAAAGCATATGCAGGATAGTTGATTCTAGAAGACCTGAAATTCAACAAAAGGACAGTAAAGATTGTACAGAAGGTGAGTCTTCATGTTCTTACATTGACATCTCATTGAAACAGGTTCCACCTTGGCTAAATCATCCTCGCCCATAGGGGCTCAATGGAAACAAGCGATTACTATCATCGAGAGTGTCCACTGAATTCACGCGTAAATCATTCAGTCGTGGCCGAGGCGCTTGACCCTGACAGGGTTCGAGCAGTGGAAACAAACAAGTCCGGAGATCCTGAAGGCATCCCCCCTGTAAAATTATAATACCATGTAAATGAACAAAGGAAACAAAGGACACTCCATTTGGATGGTGGGCATCGTTGGGGAGAGGTGATGCGCCGGGCTCTTGGTGGCTTGTATATATGCCTGCGTGTGTATGTCTGTGAGGGTTGTGAGGGTCGTGGTTTTTGTAGGGTGGGTTTGGTGGGTGTTGGTTGGGTCGTAGGGCTGTACATTCATGTGAATCAGAATGCGAGTTATGGTTGGATATGCGTGAGTGTCTTCTTGGCGTATTATTTAAACATGGTGAGGTCAGGTATAGAAAGAATGGCTGCGCAGTAAGAATTTCGGTCAGAATGGGAACACCATTGGGTCATGTCAAAATTGGAAAATCGTTTGGTTTTGAGCGGGTTGTAGCTTCATTATGGTTTTGCTTATCATGCATATGCGCCGTTTTATAATCAAATGGCTCCCGGAATTGTTCGGCTGTTTCAGAGGCTCGCTTCTCTTCACATCCATTGGTTTCGATTCTATTGGTGAATCCATGCATGTGTGTTCTAAAGACAAAAGCATCCATGTACATATATCAATATCATTTGCGCATATGACATATACCCAAACATATTGCCACCATATTTCCACCATGTGTCTGCATATTTCACCACAAATTGAGACCTCAATTCTCCACCATCCCCCAGGTGGGCTTCCCCACCTCGCTGGGCCGGAAGAACTTCCAACGTTGACAGCCACCACGCAGCCGCCAACGATGACAGCGAGCCAATAAACATGAGGCATTGTAAGCAGTACCTCCCAAGGCACTGCTGAGGTAGGTGGGTTTACTCCATCCAGTTGGGGGCCAGGCTGCCTTCCCGGTAAGTTGGGTTGCGACCACGACTTGGGGTGTTTGAAACGAAGTGGAAAACGAACCAAATCATTGGTTTGATGGCTTCCAATATGGTGTATCGAAATGTTATAATGATTGTATATTGCACAATGTGATGATTTTTGCCACAGTCTTTGGAGTGGTTACGAAAATAAACTATCTTGGCATATCTTAGTATCTTTGAGTGAATCAAAGTCGAAAACCATCAGAATCACTGATGTACCCTCCTGGGAACTAACATATCCCCAGAAAAGTCAATTTTGAGTCGATGATTTTCCCTTTCCCAAGGTGGGATAAGTTGGTTCCCTAGAGGGCAGCAACCTTCTACTGTTGCAAGACAGCACATTAAACACAGCTCACCACAGGATTCCCAAAATTCCAAGGCACGGAGTCTACGGATGGGTCCAGTGAAAAGAAGGAACGCACCTGTGCCAACCTCAATACCAATTGGCTGACCAGAACTGGTTTTTGGGAGTCAGACACTCAGACTTGCAGAAAAGGTGGAAAAAGGTTTCAAATGATTTGGATCAATTTGAAGTCACTCTGTGTGGCCTGTTGTTTGGGCAATCCGTTGTTATAGTTGTTTAGATTCAAGCACGACAAAAAGCCTCTTTGACCAACGTCTTTGACAAAAATGCCCTAAAACATGCAAAACATTCCAAAACTACTCATCCACCTACTTCAGTATAGTTGGAAACAGCTTGAACAAATCATGTTCTTGGACTTTTGACATGCATCGCTTGTAAAAAACCATCCATGACCAGCCAAGGCACCAATAGAACTGCCAGCTTCAGGCCGCCCAACCTTGGGGATTCGCAAGATTCGACCTGTTTCCTTACGACTTTGGGTTGGATTGCATAAAAGTCCTGTCTCGTAGCATACCGGGGTACCCCCAAAAAAAATCATGCAATGAGTTTGGACTTATTTCCAACATATCAACATATCTTCTGGGAGCAACTTGAGAGGTAACCTGCCAAGGGACAGCAGTGTGAGAAAAGAATCGCCAAAAAGACTATTCAATGCCTGAGATGCAAAGAGGCAAAATGGTCTCCAGTAAGATAGGCAAATGGGCAAACACAAGGATGTGATGGTCTAGTAAGTACGTGTGGACAGTTGCGCAAAGCCAAGAAGTGCTGTACAAGAACTGAAAGTTATGTTATGATTTGCAGTTCATCAATTGCCATACTGCAGGCCAACAGCAATTGCTGCCATGATGAACCGGGACTGAATGCCACATTGCTGGGCTGGAAGCTAATATTACTTTTGTTACTTTTTTTAATAAGGCCACAGCACGTAAAGTGTCCCGCTGGATGAAATGCACACAGCACCTAAGCAAAAAACAGCATGGAGAGCTCCCAACAAACGGTCGAGTCGAAAATCGCTATTGTCTCCTACAGTACTGAATGGCATCAACAAACAAGGTGGCACATGTATGCATATCAAACCCGTTAGCATGTTTCAAAGTGACACGATTTCCAGTACTGTCCAGCCATTTGCTTCGACCAATTCATCAATTGAAGTCCCAAAGGTCCCAGGGACAAAGCACACATCACATCTGCCACCCCCTAAAAAAAAACAGGTATTTGAGGACCATCCCTTCAGGAATTTTGGCACATGCATGGCCATAGATCTCCTCATTCTGCGTATCACGCAAGTGGTCCAAATGTCTCAAGATACGCTTCACCAAATCTCGCGCCACATCCTTGGGATTCCAACATCCGATTGTCCCCAATATATGGGCAGTTTCCAAAAATAGTGGGTTTTCCCCCCAAATCATCCATTAAAAAAAAGGGTTTTCCATGATTTTCACCATCCATTTTGGGGGAAAACACCCCTATTTTCGGAAACATCCATCATATCTTGATGTCAAAACTGGATGAATCACTTCTTTGTTGGGTCAACCAAGAATTGAGGCCAAGTCACTAAAACAGGTTCCAGCTCCGAGATAATTTCTTTCAGCGTCTGAGCGGCATTATGGCCCAGTGACAAAAACTGATGGATGATAAAGACCATATAAAACCACATATTTAGGCAAAAACACTGACTGGAATAACAGGACTTAAGAGACAGAAGTATTGGAGATCAAAATCATGCCACAAATCCTCCACAAAAATCAAAATCAAGTATTGTAGAGTACAGAGGTAGTTGCATAAACTGAATGCGTCTAAACTTCTATACGTACTACTATTCCCGCGACAGCATTGGGGCATTTAGGTTTTGATGGGATTTCACATGTGAAGCTCCTGCTCCTCCTATCCATCATCCCCTTCCTTGCCTTCATCGGTAAGCTTCGCCACATGGGCAAGTGATTCAGAGTGTTGCTATCCAGCAAACTGGTGAGGTAATAACCACGTCCACCACGAGCACACACTCCACCTACGAAACACGTGGTGCTGGAAAGTCATGTCTATTGATCCAACTTCCAACCTGGGTGTCTTCCCATGTCCGATTCAATGCCCGTTTCGAATTTTCAATGTTCAACAACCAAAACTTAGGGTTCAATATCATGGTTACCTGGGTGTGTCCATACGATGCGGAAATACGGCTGTTTACATCAATCCTCCGATGTTTCAAAATTGCAACCACCAAAAATGGCGAAGCCAAGCGACAAAGATCACCCAAAGGCGGCTCGTGAACAGTCTCCAAACCATGTCGAGCCTTGATGTCGACTCAAGCAACGCACTTCAACTTACCATAGGTGTCACCATGGTATAGTATGTCTACGTGTATACCCTTGATACTTATGTCTGTTTACCTATGTACGTATATATATATATATATAGATATATAAATACGTTTATACCTGCGTACGTAGTGTATATCATTTGTTTACATACCCGTATTTCATCATCCATCTGGGTGAATTGCAATGTCTTATCAACCTCCCTCGATCGAGATACCCTTGGGATTCCTTCTTTCACAACTGCAGTAGCTTTCGGGGTTGGATGATGTGAGATAGCTAGAATTCACGCAGATGCAGAATTTAATAGATGAATTATGCGACACTTGACATCTTGTCCAACGAAGGTAAGGGACGCATTTGGTGCAGTGGTAGCGCTGTCGTCCCAAGTGCTGACCTTTTGTCCAATGAAGACCTGGATCACATACGGTACAAATGTGCTGATGGTTGAATCATTACCCAGTGCATTTGCCATGTAGATATCGTTTGGAAAATGAGATGCCCATACTTTGGGAATCAATGCGAACAGCTACTTACATAGGAAAAGCCCCACAGCAAATGACTCTGCCACAAATTACGACCTCTATGCGGAAAGACTCAAAAGAAAACACCTACAATGAGGTGTACAAACTGTATAACATACATTATTTGAAGCTATTACAGTAATTTTAGCAAAATAGATGGCGAGCCGTCCCTTCCTATTTGTTGTATTTTCGGACCCTTTACTCATCTACGTTAAAAAGGTATCGGCAAGGCATTCCCGCCTTGGCTGCAGAAACGGCCATTCCTGGATCCTTCCTGGAGGGCATCGGGCAGCACCCGTCAAGAGCTGAATTTTTTTTTGGAAATTTGACGAGTACATAGAATGATTACATGGTGATATTATATATATATATGTGACCAACTAGAAATGAATCTACACAACAAATATACAGTATGATTTATGATCATAAAAATTCCCTACTCATGGCTAAAGTGTGAGCAGAACAGCGAATGGTATCTTTCTCTTGCCTGGTTCTTGGAGCTCAAGCCATAGCAACACCAGCCCTCATCCAAGCGAACGGCACCTGACAACAAACAAAAGTCGAAAACATGTCGGCCTCATCCCTCTATGAAGAACTGAAAATTTCAGGGACAAATGAGTTCATACAAGTATGTTAACATTGGAGGAGAATCAGTGACACTCAAATGAAAAAGGTGTATACAAAAGTGTTCAATAAGCTACAGATCTACAGCATGTATATATATATATATAGTTTTTATATATATACATGTGAAACTGTATGCAAAACCAATTCAATATCCAGTATGCATAGTAACCTCACATTTTTGTGTTCTTGTTGGCCGTGTTGATGAGCTTTGACTGCAGAATCATGTATTTCAGTTGATGCAAACTGGAGCCGGATCCAAAGTGATCCAAAATCCACTGAGTTCGGCACCATTTCCCCAGAATTCTAGCCTTAGTGATGCAATTCTTCAGAATTAAATAGGTTTTCTCAGTTCCCAAGCTTCACAGGCATCCACTACAATGAAGCAAGCACAGCCACTCAGGTGAAGCAGGTTATAATTTTTGAAGGCTCACGACATCACAAGGGCAACGTGAAGCATGATGAAGCCAGCCAAAGTGTCAGGTACCAAGGAACACATGCCGACATTGAGGGCATTTCTTTGGTTGAGCTTGCCACTTGATCCATGGCTTTTCCTGGGGAAAAATAACGGTCATAATTTTTTGGGGACCAAAATGTGGCAGCCATGTTGGCAGCCATGGAGACGTGGACCCCCGGACCCGCCTGTAAACTCTCAATGACGTTGTGGAACTTCACCGCCTTAAGGGATTGGACAAAACAACACACTGTTGTCGATGGTTTCAGAAATCCCCCCAAACACCCAAGCACCTAACATGGTTTTTTAGAAACCCCCTGCAAATAATGGTGGATATTTACCATATCAACTGGTGAGTTTTTTCCAGGATTTCGGCGAACCATCAACAGTACCTACCTCCTTTGAGGATTTTGAAAAACGTGACTTCCAAGCTGAGGAGTCCCAACAGGCTTTCCATCTTTGTGAATCTTTTTGGCAAATTCCTTCAGCTCCTGAATCTGCCCACAAAACCACGCACGAATTCACAAATCAAATGAATAGGGTGAGAATTTCTTGGCACAAATCGGCACACCAATGTCTGAAAGTCCAATACTAGCTTCTTAGTAGTTCTGATAGTTTCGTTTTTCAGTGTCTATAGAGCTTTATTCGAAGTCATTCACACATGAGCAGCGTCAAAGAAACCAAACCGAATCTTTCAATCAATGATTATAAAAAGCGTATATTAAGTCTCCAAGGTAATCAATAGCATCATGGAATTTTTTGGCTGAACTCTGCTCAGGATGCAACAATTTGTAATCCTTTCATATTCCGCACCTTAAAACTCATCAATGATATCCTGGTTGTCCCTTGTCCGCCAAGAGACCGAGCGATCTTCAATCCAACCACCTCGATCTTTGACAACGCGCTTCAACCAAAAAGCCACGCCTTAGATTAGATGTGATGAGTCGATGCCTGCCAAAAGGACAATCATAAACCAAACATGAGAATTGCACCCATCTAAAGTCCAAAAACATGTTGATGTTATAAAGTTATAAATGTTGTTATAATGTTAACATAGTCAATCGAGTTCTCTGTTTCCCCCTAATAGGTGGTAGGTAGCATATACTCACCACCTATTAACGGAACCAGAAACAGCTATTGACATAATCGTGATTGCTTTTTCTAGTTTCTACCCTGACATGCAAGCACTTGGCCTACCTGGCTTCGCCTGCCTTCTCTCTCATTATTCGAGGTGCTCCCTGTGCTTCTCAAGTAGGCCACCATCTCGAAACCTCCCATCATCGTGGCTTCACCAGGGTGCAGCCGAGGTAAGGATGACATGATTCAAATTGATGACTCTCTGGAAGTGTAAAAAAGTAGCGTTCCAACGATCATTTTCATGGTTTGCAAGAAGCTTCTCCAGCCTGGATATTTCTGACTGAAATTTCAATCTTCATATCTGCTAGGAACATGTTTCAGTGATTCATCATCAGTTAGCAATGGTCAATAATTATCAACCCATATCAACCCTGTATGCCTGATAGGGCAGCCTGTTCCAGGCAGAAGGGGATGGTGAGCCGAACATTTGCCAAACTATCATCCGTTAGCCGTTAGCATTACATAAGAATGATTCATTATTATTGACTTAAAAGCTCGGTATAAACATCCTACTTGTTTTCAATTTGTATAAAAGCCTCAGTATCTCAAGGATCTCAAGGTCCTAACTTTGCAAAACCAGAATCAAGTCCCCAGCCTTCACGACTTAATGGCACAACCGCTGGATGTGCCAAGAGCCAATTGGACGATGGTCGATCCCTTAGCAGAATGAAAAGAACCTCAGATCAACGTTGATTATGAACAAAGGGGTCGAAAAGAACCTGAATATGCAACGGATAACGGATTTTTGTTGGTAAAGATAACAAAATTAGTAGATGATATAGATATGAATTTGATGTTGAGAGGGGTGGTAACTCATCTGAATGAAAAGCTTTTGGCATTCTGCAGCTGCCCGACTGCCAGGTTGCTGCAGCCGCATCTGCACCTGGGACCAGCCTCCGCCCAACCCCTCTTGCCAGTCGAGGTGCTAGGAAGAGCAATGGCAACGTCCACCTCACGTATGGATAAAGCTGGCAGGCATAGGAGATTCAACAAGAATCATATATATATATACAATTATATGCGATGACGGAGCAAACCCACCCCACAACAAAAAAATCGGGAATCAACAAAAAGCACAAGTAGTACCGGGGAATACTGTGTGGCGCAAAAGCACGCTCCAACGTCAAAGTGAAAATCCAAGGTCGCCAAATACAGCATCTGCTGCAAATGACACTTCAACGTCGCCAAATCCTTGCTTCTTTCTATCCTTCCTTCCTTCTTTCCTTCCTTTTTGCGACGCTTTCCTTCCTTCCTGCCTTCCTTCCTTCCTTCCTCTGGGATCTAATCTGTTTGATTTGTTGTTGATCCATGTTGCTCCGAATTACTTTTTTTACGCATCTCGCATCAGGCAGCAGGCCGGAAAGCCAATTGATCAAAAGTCTTTATTTGTCGTCTCCTTCCGGCCAAACTCAGCCGTCTGCAGTTTTCAGTGTCATTAGACACTCAACTGCAAGTTCACCAGCAAAGAAGCAACAGCAACATCCTTACTGGCATACAGCATACCCATCATTACGCGAACCACTCCATCAATTGCGCATCATCACCGGGCCGTATCAGTAGCAATCCATGCAGCTATGTGGAATTACCAAATTCAGTTCTATGTCACCGGTTTGGGTCACTGCGCTGCGCTTCTCCTACACCCAACTGCTCTTCACCCAGCTACAGCATGTCAGCTGCCCAGTAGACCAAGGCCTCAGAGGCCAGTGGTGTGCTCCAAGAGGGGAAGCATCGTCAGATACATTTTTTTGGCCAGAAAAAACTACACTCCGGTAATCTAACATAGCAATGTAAAATCCACCATTTGAAGATGTATTTCCTATTCAAGATGGTGATTTTCCATTGCTATGTTTGTTTACCGGAGGGTAAATCAAACACTAATTTGAAAAGTGAGCAGCCCAGAAATAGAGGAGGGCTGCGACAGATAAGGGCCAATAGTACCTGATGGCGGCAACTCAAGAAGGTAAACATAATTAAAAAATATCTGGCCATGAAGTTCCTGCACCATTCAAGATCCACAAACCTAAACGAGCTTTCATCATTTCAACATGACTTGCCGCCCTTGCTCCAAGTCTGCATCAAGGATATGCCCAGCATCAAACATGAGGGTTTGACAAATCTATTTGCAGCCGAGGCAACCATCCGAGAATGAGCAGGATAATGTTCCTGAGCCAGGTAGGTAATGTGATCGGCAAAGGCTCTACCCCTGGTGATTCCCAAATTATGACTCGTCAGTATATACCTTTGCTTGCACAAACCTCCACAATTAACGCAACTCATCACTCGTCACAAGGCCATAGGCACGACGATTTTTCCGCAAATTGTACCAATCATTGAGGCATTGGCACCAGAGCAGATCTGTGCACTCACTCACTCCTCGCGCAGTCGTTTCCTGCCCTGCCTTGCAGGAATGGTGATGACTGCGACGGAAAGACTCCCTAACGCTCTCGTCAAAATGTGTCTCAATGCCTCTGGAATTGTGATGCTCCCCAGAGAGGTGCAGCCGTGAAAGGCACCCTCCCCAATGTGAGTCACAGACTCACCCAAGGTGATACTCGCCAGAGAGGTGCACTGAGAGAAGGCACCCTCCCCAATGAGAGTCACAGACTCACCCAAGGGGATGCTCACCAGAGAGGTGCAGAGTGCAAAGGCACGGTCCCCAATCTGAGTCACAGACTCGCCCAAGGTGACACTCGCCAAAGAGGGACAGTTTTGACAAGCGCCGTTCCCAATGTGAGTCACCAACTCACCCAAAGTGATGCTCGCCAGAGAGGTGCAGCCTTGAAAGGCACCGTCCGCAATCTGAGTCACAGAATCACCCAAAGTGATACTCGCCAGAGAGCTGCAGTTTCGAAAGGCATAGTTTCCAATCTGAGTCACAGACTCACCCAAGGTGATGCTCGCCAGAGAGCTGCACCCATCAAAGGCATAGTCTCCAATGTGAGTCACAGACTCACCCAA